>VYXD01012210.1:58184-77037 GCA_013397195.1 Hylia prasina | reverse complement strand
GGACGGCGGGTGGCGGGAAGAGCGGCCGGGGCGTGAGGGCGGGGAGGGGGATCGGACCCCCGTGCGGCTCTCGGGGCTGAGGGGACAGCGCGGAACAGCGGGGACAGCGAACCACCCCTGGCGGGGACCGGCGGAGGAGGTGCCGGGCGGGAAGGAGCCCGCGCCGCGGAGAATCCGGAGGCGGCCGCCGGCCCCGCGCGCGCGGGGCTTGCAGAATTCCCGTCGCTGGTTTTCCTTAGACAACGTTCTTTCCCCACTTCCACCAAGCTCAGGCCGTAAGTTACCCCAGAACTAAAGAGTTTATCCGATTTCAGCTCGCCTCCACTCTAGAAGGTCATCAAGAGCTGCCCAGGGAGGTGGTGGAATCACCTCCCCTTTATGGAAAGACTGGATGTGGCACTTGGTGCTATGGTTTAGTTGACAAGGTGGTGACCGCTCAAGGGTTGGACTCGATGATCCCACAGATCTTTTTCAACCAAACTGATTCTCGTGATTCCGTGATGAACCAATGCAGTCTAGCAGCATCAAGAACACAGGTAGATTTTACCACAAAGCAAAATCCAGTCCCAAAATCCACGGCTTTTAAAAACCTCAAAGCACTTTACATAGAGATAATACCTATTTTTGTACAGGGCAGTGACAGACACCCATCTTACCCTTGCACCAGTTGCTGTGACAGACCTTGAACACGGGGATGGGCAATGAAGTCCCGTGTTTAACAGGAAGCTTAAATCCATGATTAGCAGATTTTGATTTTTTTTCCCCCCCAGTGGTTATAAAGCTTCTCAACTACTGTAAATAATTCCAGTAATATCCATGGAACTGGGCTGCTTCTGAGCAGTGGACGCTCAGCTCCGACAGCGATCGAGGGAAATACATGAGCATAAAGGGTAAATGAGTTGCATGGGAGGTGATGCTCTGCAGGAAATTTGTCACAGACCTGTGAGCTCTGGTGTGGTACTGCTGGACTCCTTCATTAACTTCTCCCTAATGCACACCTTGCTGCTCCTGCTAATTGTACAATCACAGATGCTCTGAGTACACAACAGCCATCTCTGTTTAAAAAACATTGCTTCTGAAAGGAACGCTTCTTAAGGGCCTACATTATTATTCTAATTGATGCCAAGGATGATGTAAAGAAGGAAGCTGTTCAACAGCACTTCACTGATCTTTCTACAGCAACTTGTATCAGTCTCATTATGCTGTTTATACACACACAGAGCGATGCCGTCCCATTGGTATTACACTGCTAATTGGAATTACTACTTTCAGAAAGAAAAAGCCAATTTAAAGACCAAAAGAGAAGCATGGTTTTAATGTATACCACAGCATTTATTTCTTTACTGAGGTCCATTGGATTTATAGTTACAAATCCATTCTAGCCTGTCAAAGCATTTATCAATGTATTTAATCAATACAATACTCTTACATTGCTCTTCTGCTGTCAGGTTTCACAAATGAATACTGTCTTAACGTAATGAAAAATAGACTGCATCTGGCATAAACCCACCTGAAATGACTTCTGGGAAGGTTCCAGCCAAGGATGGAGTGGCCACCTGCTTCATTCTTTCCAGCCATTCCAGTGTTTCCCTATATAGGTGTGAAATTACAGGTTTGTGGCATGTGCCAAACTGGGGACTTATTCTAGAGTTTGACTGAAGTGACCTTTACTTTGCAATAAACACAAGCCATAAATTTTGCAGATATTTGAGGAGAGGATTCTGGAAAGTAGGGACAAACAGAAAATCTACTGGTAGCTGTGATTCTGAGCCTTTGTAGATCAAAGACTCTTCTTTTTCCTTCTGTTCTTTTTTTCTGGTCCAGCAATAGGTAAGCCAAGAATGTCTGCAACAAATATCTCTGCTGTGATTTCTGCTGGAATTTCTTCTTCAGTCAAAGCTGCTGCACCTGGAGAGCAGTAATAACAACACAAGACACACAGAAACAGTGTCAAAATGGCTTTCCAGTAAAATTTATAAGCAGCAATAAGTGAATGAAATGTTTTTAAAGATATATGGAGGGATCATGACAAAGTGATGGTTTACTAGCTCGATACTTTATGTGTTTATATCAGGGATTAAACCTGTCAAATCTGTGTGTCTCACCCTGCAGCAAGTCCCTGCCCGAGAGGAGTCATGGGACAACTTTTCACTTGGTCCATTTGATGTGATTTAGGATCCTGAGGGATCCAGGGATTTCAAAGTTCCCTTCAGGAGCAGCACCTTTACTGCATGGGCCCCATTGCCAGTGACCCTAAACAGATGGCTCTTCCAAACTGGTGGGGACTGGGACATGAATTGTATAAAAATGCAGTTCTAATTACAATGGGCAATTAAATACAGCCTCTTGGCTCAAATCAATGCTATAATTTGCTGTTCCAGACTGGTGTAGACTGGGACATAAATTGCAGACAAATGTGGTCGTTACCAACAGCTCTGTTACAATGGGCACTGCAGCCTGGGTGAAACCAGCACTGGGATTTCCCTGTGTGTTTCTAATTTCAGTTCCAGCCAGCAGATAAACAGCAATGTAATTTTGTCAGGCCCCAGTTATAGTTCATTGTCCATTTATTTTTAGATACACCCATGCAAGTGCTGCGTGGATGAAGGACAGTCTGTAGCTCTGTGACTATTTTTGCAATCCCATCTGAGCAGTTTTGACAGCTCTTGGCCTAACAGGGTAAATGGGTTTGAAATTTAAATGATTCCATTTGGGAGTTGAAACAATCCTGCTTCTGTGCTGTGTGGAATGCTAATCCTGTACCTGTGGGCTCACAGGTGGCCAGTTCAGATTCTCCTTTCCTGGGTCTCCTGCACAGCAGGGTGGTCAGACACTCAGCCAGCTCATCCTCTGTCATCTGCTCCCCTGTACAAAACAGCACCACCAGCCCGTGGGTTATGGGCTTGAGAGCACAAAAGTCCAAAGCAACTCAAATTAAACTAAACAGGACAGCTCAAAAGAGGATCTGGCTTCTCTGAGATAGTGACATGTACGCTGCCAACTAAAACACATGATCCCAATGCAGGAAAATGTTGATCCTAAGGAAAATTGCTCTTCCCTATAGCTTTTTGGGGGGAAATGTCAATCAAAGGGAGAAATTCTGATGCAGACAGCTCTTTAAGCAACATTGCAGTAGCAGGGGCTTGAGCTTCTATTCCCACTGGAAAATTCCTGGCACAGACCACAGTCCATGTAGCCGTTTTCATGCAGAGGAAGAGAAAGGTGGAGAAAAGTCTTGATTTAGTATCTTGAAATAACATGGACATAGCACTTGTTCCCAGTTAGTGGTTGGCTCATGCCCTGGAGCATGAGGTTATAGATCTGTTATGAAACTGTTCTATCTGATGTACCTATTTATGGGTGTTCACACCATCTGTATAAATAGCTAACCTTTCTCACACTGGTTGAATCAGTGGTTTCCAAGGATCTTTGTGGCAAGGAGTCTTGCCAAGTGATGTACTGAGCACACCAGCATTTCCCTTTACCTGTTCTAATGCTCAGCTGCACTTTTACACCAGAAGTAAGACAGCAGAAGTTTGTTATTAGCACTCTATGACACTGACCACAAGCGTATTAACACCCATATTTATGGTGTTCTCCCTGATTCAGCTCAACTAAATTATCCCATCTTTTCAATCTTTCACACAGATTCAGCCCAGGACCAATTTCATCCCTCCTTTCTTGTCTCCCTTTTATCAGTTTTATATTACTTTTCCAGAGCCTGTGTGACTGGAAGAGAGAACAGCAATTCAGATAAGGGCACACAGGGAGAAGGATACATTTTGCCAAGATCCATACTTATCATCTAACAGCTGAGATACCTCAGGCCAGCAGAGATTTCCAGAGCAGTAAAAGAAACACAGCTGGGACAAGACACGTGATTATTCAATTTAAAATCTTAAGGCAGGTGGCTCCTCATGCCTGCCCTGGTTACCAGGTTCTCATTCCAGAATAATTTCTTGCTGCAGGGAAAAAGTTCTGAAATTGCAGGCAGAACTAGCAAGCATATAAAACTGATGTTAGAAACAAAATAACTCACCTCTGCATTGAAGCAGTGACAGGAAGTCTCCTCTGTCAATAACTTTGTCTCTCTTCTTGTTATCATAACCAAGAACCTGAAATGCTCGTTGTATGGTTTTCATTGACAAGCCAAGTGCAGGTCGATGATTTATATAAAGTTTGATAAAATCCCCTAAATTGATTTTTGTCACTTCTTCTCCAGTATCTGCATACTTGCTGAATTTTACTTCATTTATCATTTCTTCAATCTAAAGATCAAGACAAAGCAGATCGTTACACGATTTCTTTTGAAGAGCACTGGGCCAGTTTCTGATCCCGTGAATCCCAACATCCCCGAGCCGTGCACGTGTTGGTGCCACGGGTGCCATGACCACATCCCAGGAGGAAGCTGCACTCAGCAGCTGAGGATGGGAATGGCCAACAGTTACACACCTGCTGACATGACAATAACAAGTAAAGATGGGGGTTACACATCCACAGTCATTTTGGATTTCCTCTCTTGTGACAGGCACTCGGTGACCCTGCAGCTGTTACCGGCACCTTGGGCACAGCTGTGTCTCCACTCTGGGACAGCGGGCAGGCAAACCACAAACCAGTAAACACACCATCCTTGCTCTGGAGGCACACACACAAGGGTCCTGACAGAAGCAGGCTGCACACCCTGACTGGATAAGAAATCTTATATTCCCCTGCTCTTCCCCGTGTCTAGGGGGGTTGAGGCTCTGCACAAGCCAAATCTGAAATGTGCTCAGTGGCGCTGACACCCTGCACTGCTGGATCCCTCACTCTCCTCTCGGACAAACAGCCAAGCACTGGCTGTGCTGGATACCAGTGGTTTTCCTGAAGTCTGGTGCTGTGAGTCAGCCCAGTTGGCAGCTGTGCAGATGTGTGTCCAAAAGGCAGCATCTGCTCCATGCCTTCATTGTACTTGCAGCCCCTTCAGAGATCCACGGGCAGCAGAGAGACCGGGAGAATTCCCCGTGCCAACACGTACCAGGCCTGCTGCTCCCCGGGAAGGGAAGCTGATGCAAGATCTCCCCAGGGAGGACTTTGCATTCAGCCTTGGGCCTTTGTCCTTGTGTCACAAGTTTTTCCACTGAATGAAGCCCAGGGAAGAGGGAAATCTCAGCCTTATATTTTTCCTGTAGTGAGTGTCACGCCAAGCAAGAGCAGTCATTTTTACTTGGCTCTGGCTGATCTGGGATTAGGTTTTATATCAACTCAACTGAACTACAAAAGAAAAAACACCAATTCCCAAAAGCTTTGCTAGTCAGCCCAAGCTGCCTTTTCCTCCTCCTGCTTTTCTTTTATTAAAACACTCCAGAGAGAGATGAACCTTCTCTCTGGATTTATTACTGATTGTAGGTTGCCTAGTTTCACAACAGCTCAGCACCTTTCTTTCTGTGCCTGAAATGCTGTTTACATTTTAATTTGGAGAAGTGTGGGGCATTATCAGTTATTCCAGAGACATTTCCCAAGAGAATATGTTTTCTGTGTCCCCAAGAGGCAAAAATGTAATAACCCAAGGAAAAGATCTAACACAATATGAAGAGATAACACCTCAACTTGGCACCAGGGCAAAGCGGCCCCAGCTCAGACAAACATTTGCTGGTTGTGGGGGCTCCAAAGTGAGTCAGTTTGGTGGCAGCTGTGGCAAAGGTCCTGCCTCCTATCTGGGCTCTCCTGGCAGAGCATCCCTGGGCAGATGGGGTGGCACAGACCCACAGCAGTGCCTCAGCAGCCTGTGGGTTCCTGTGTCACGGCAGAGATGAACACAATCTCCCCTGCAGAAAGGCTGAGGGAGCAGTGATGCACCTCTTCCCTTGGGAGAGCCTCTCCTGCAGTGATGGGCTGGAGCTGGTGCTCAGAGACTGTTATTCAAATCTCCTTGCTGCAGATTCAGTCATGCCAGGTTACACATTACAAATGAGGTTTGTATACAGTACTAACTGCCTTGGAGAAACAGCCACACGAAGGGGAAGAAGCAATACCCTTATTAAATCAGTTTTCTCTGCTGTAAAATTTTGACCCTGAGGTTGCCTTGTTCAACAACTCTGAGCTGTCAGGCTCCAGGTTTGCTCAGCCTTCCTCTGCAGTTGCCCAACTTGCTAGCAAGGAAACTTTTTAGGAAGTTTTTGCCAGATTCTGACCACTACTATATTGATGCAGACCAGATAAAAATACATTGAAAGCTGATAAATACATCCCAGAGCCACCCAGCATAGCAATGGTCAGAATGTGGCCCTAAGAACACTTGGGAAGTGCAATCAGTCTTGCTTTCTTTTAACAACAACAGTAAAAACAGCTGACCAACCTCTTCCTCTGATGGATAAAATCCTATTGCTCTCATGACAGAAGGGATTTCCTCCAAGGGAATATGTGTTGACACCTGTCTCTTCTCCAGTGTGCCAATACCTTGTCTGCACAGCTGTACGTAGTAAAAATAGTCCTCCAGTTCCTGCCAGGGATTCAAACAAACACTGCAAATTTCAGTTACAACAGGCACAGAAGATAAGGCTCCTTTTGGGGCTTACTAATGGCTGTATCAATGAGATTGCTGTTAAAGGGGAGCTGGACAAAACATAAAGAAATGTCAGGCCTGTATGAATTAAACTCCAGCCAGATGTGGCCAGACAGCATTCATGGTGAGCATAATTACCCTGAAGAATTTGCCTTCTCTGCCGCCATCCAGGAGGCTGTAGAATGGGATCAAGTCCTCCCCACCCAGGAAAGCAGCAGCATCCAAGGCACTGCAGAAATGGAGGAAAGAAGGTACAGGAAGGGTTCATGTGAGGAGAGCTTTCACAGTTCCCTTTCCAGTCGTTGTTCACAGACACTTTCAATAAATAAAATCCCTGGGCCTCAGAATTCAGGAAAGAAAAGCACTGCCTTGAACCTTGTGCTATTTTATCATCAGCTGCACTTCTACAGCATATTTCATACCCAGGTTTTACATACAATAGCACAGTGTGGGAATTAATTACTACTGAATGGTCCTCTTGTTTAGTGGAATGAGTACAGGGCTGGGAGCCAGGAGCTTTTCCATGGACTTGAACTTGGTGTCTGGCATTTGGCTTTTCTGCTTCCTTATAGAGACATTGAGGGAGATGAATTAGCTAGATCAGCATTTTGAACATGCAGAGAAAGCTGGGGCTTGGTGTTTGCAATAAACCACACAACTCCCTTTTCCTTGATCCAACACATTTTTCCCCAATAACTCAGTGCAATCCATTACCCGACTTCCTCTGCCGTGGCGGGCGACGGAGTCGCAGGTGCAGTTTGCATTAAACTCAGAGTGCCTGAGTAGCCACCTCTTTGTTTCAATTTCATAGGCAGTTGGAGCCAAAAGAATCCCTTTGGCTTGTGCAGATGTAAAAAGAAACCAAGCCTGGAAGTGCAATCATGGCATAGCACTGCCACCACATAATACCCCACGCCTGGCAGCCAGGCTGCAGCTTTCACACACACCTCTGTAGTGCTGCCTCCACTGGGGGTTTTTTGCAAGCTTCATGCTTTTTTTCATAATTAAGTTATTTCAGTATTAAACACAGTGGAGATTCACAAGATGCCAGAAGCAGCAATAAAATGATAATTAGCTCATCAAAAACTTCGCTCCAAAAACAAATTACATAGAAATTCAATGTTGCCTGGACTCTGGCCAACCATTATAAAGAAGGATCATTTATATTCTATTGCCTTCCTTAAAATGTCGCTTATCCTGACCCCCGACTGTTTAAGCCACACAAAGTGGAAAAGAAAATAAATAAACCCACTGCTTTCCCACTCAGGTTTCCTTTGTTCTGGCACATGAAGGTGAGCTGGCTTGGCACTCCTTGGGCTTTCCTCAGAGTGCATGGTACCTGCAAAATGTGTTCTTGCAGCACCAGCATGTGTCTTAACCACAAAGCCTTGGTCCTAGGAAGGTGAGGGGTAGTGGTGTTTCCCAGGTGCTCATCAGATGGCACACATAGGAGCAAGGGCTAAAAGCCAGCTCCCATGGTGTTATTTCCCAGAAACCAGGAGACACAGTGCTCTGTGCTAGGAAGGTGTTGTGCAGGATTTGAAAACATCACAGACTGAGGGAGACAATGCCACACTACCCTAACTGTGCCATGGACTAAGCTCCCTTCCCAGTCCCTGAAATGTGAAGTGGTTCCCTGGTGGCCTGACAGCTTTCATACCATTCACAGCTGCCTTGCTCCGTTTCTATGTACAAATGTATCTGTTGGGCACCTGCAGCCCTGAGGGAAGAGCCTGTGCCCCAAACATGTATTGCATTGAGCAGCTTTGGGCCTTGACATGCCAAAATATCTATCCTGCCTTTGCTGTGTTACCCTCCTGTCATGTGGGAGCACGTCTGGCAGCACTGCCCAAGGGATCTGGCAGAGGGAAACCTGCAGAGGATGGCGTAAGGAGCCTGGCAGATTTCATTGCTGATGCTCTGGGCCAGGGCTTGGAGATCCTCCTTTGTTAAAGCAGCCTCCACTCTTTAACCACCCCATTTACTACAGGCCATTTATTCTCGTGGGCAAAGCTTTATGGGATTAAGGTGGCTTGTCCTAAATCCAGTCTTCAAACACAGGGGGGATTTCCTAGCAAATTCCTATCCCATTTGGAGAGCAGAGACTTTTGTATCAGCAGCTGCCCTGTGTGCTCCTTCTGCAGCCAGTGCTGCTCCTCTGGTCCCTGCCTAACCCTGGCAATCTCCCATCACACTGGCCAGGCCCTCACAAGGATCACAAAATCCTCTGCCCAACTTCTAACCATTTGGGCATCATTTCCCAGACTGGAGTATTGTTTAGGCACCCCTGTGAGGTTTGCTGGCTTAATCCCTCCTACATCACAGAGAAGGGAACAAAACCCCCCAAAAAATAAGTCCCCCCTGTTTCAGCTGCCACCCCACATAGCTGCTGGGGGCCCAATGGGTCGGCCAAGCAGCTGTGGAAAGCAGTAACAAGATTCTTTTCCCTTTCCTGCCATAACTCACGGTAGGTTGACCTTCCATTTCATGAAAGTGCGGTCCTTTCCCCCGGCTGTAAAGACGTAACGCCCGTCGTGGGAGATGGCAAAGTCAGAGGCACCATCCGGGTGGCAAATGAAGGCTGAGGACTTGTGGGGGTTGCCATCCAGAGGCAGCATCTGCAAGCCCACCTGTAAGGGAAGAGGGAGCCTGGCAGGGCTGGGGGTCCCCCTGGGGCAGTGCCAACATCCTCTTCCCCAGGAGCTTGCTCAGCTCTCAGGCAGGACCAGCCTACACGTGGTTTCATCTTCAGTGAAATTCCCAAGAGACCACCAGCTCTGCAAGTGGAGGCTCTTGTGCAGCTGGGCAGGGGGGGCTTCATACCTTGTCCTTTGTAATGAACACCAGGTAGTGTTGCTGGGGGTCTGCACAGCTTGTCCTAGGGAGGATCTGTATCTTCTCCAGGGGGGAGCCATAGGTTGGTCCCAAAATGATTTTTCTAAAGGCAAACAATGTATTTATCCGCCCTAGGCCACCCAAAACATTTTTCCCCTCTGAACAGTTGTTGTGTGGAAGGATGGGTAGATATGGGAGGTGTGCATATGCTTGGTGCTACTGGGTGAGAGAAAAGGATAGGGCAGGGTCCCTGGCTAGAAGGGACTACATGGGGGCTCAGAAATTAATTTAGTGCTCAGGGATTATTATGCTTTGCTCATGTGGACTCTTGTCTCTTTATATGATGTCTGACTGCTGCATCTCAGGTCCAACGTGCTGAGCAGACCAAGATCCACCTGCAGCCACGGCCTTGCTAAATGACACATTGGTGAACAGCAGAGTGGGCATAAGAATGGAGTGACCTGAGGGCTCTAGAGCCATCCCAAGATCTGCATCACAGATGGAAAATCACATGCTCATGGGTGGGAGTATGGTGGTCATTAGACCAAGGAGAACACAGGGTCAGGAGCAGGCTCCCAGGCAATGGCAGGCCTGAATCAATCCTCTACCTGCACACTTTGGTCGTCGTGTTGTAGAGCTTCATTTTGTAGCAGTTGTTGGCAGTGAGGAAAAAGGACTCGGTGCTGAGCTGTGGGTACCAGGTCAAGCACAGGGGCACTGCATCCTGCTCCAGCCTGTCCCTGTGTGTGACCACCAAGTGGTCCTTGATGCTGCTGTTCAGGTCATATTCAACCTGGAGGGAAGACAAGGAAACACAGCAACTCCCCTGTGGTCTGCCCTGCACCCTTGACCTTGTGGATTCACTGGATTTGCACCTCCTAGGGAAGCCACAATAGGAGAACCTCAGCACCAAGACCAGGCCGGAGCAATGGAGCTGGTGGGGAGAGGGAGGATTGGGAGCCATGGAACCAATCCTGGAGTCTCCTTTGATGGCCTTGTCTAGCCCCACCCCTTTAAACCACAAATCTTCACTGTCCTAGAACTTTTGCATCAACCCACCAGCTGCCGGTCCTCCCCGAGGCTCAGGAGCCTGGGCTCGTTGCTGTCTGGGTGCACCCCAAAGAGGATGCTCCGGATGGGTTTGTAGTGGGAGTCCAGCCCTGCCAGGTGTTCCCAGCATCTGCTCCCATTCTGCAGGACTCTCTTGTAAACAATCACTGAATAATTCTCATCCTGCAACAACAGCACAAAGGTTAACAAAGGGAATCTGTTTCTTTGTCCAGATCATCACCAGGTGCTACCACCTCTGAGCCAAACTGCTTCAACGCTGCCTCAATACTTCTACGTGGAGACATGGGAATGAGGGAGCAGCCCCCTCCCAGAGCGCCAGCCAGGAGGAAATCCCTGCTCCAGCCCCTTCTTCAGATGGATGCAGAGCTAAGGCTTGTGTCTAAAGTTAGGGACGGGCCGCTGCTAGCAGCGGGTCTGCGGAGCCGCTGTGACTGGTGACGTTTTTACAGAGTGACTCTCCAAGCAAGGAAAAGCATTTCGGAGTCAGGAAGCCCCAGGGGAGGAACAGCCCTCTGCCCTGCTCGCTCTGCATTTCAGAGTCACCAAGCCCCAGGGGAGGGACGGCCCTCTGCCCTGCTCGCTCTGTGCCTCGCAGGATGGCCGGCAATTCCCAGTCCCTCCCAAAGCTGCCCCGCGAGCAGTGCATGTAAATCACCCAGCGGAAAAAACGCGTGTAAATCACCGAGCGGAAAAAACAAGCTTACAGCGGTTGCGAGGTACTTGGAATCGTGAGAGAAGCTGATGTGAGTCACGGGACCTTGCGAGAACTGGAATTCCTCGCAGATGGACTGAAGGGAAATTGCATCAAGGATGTAAACGCTTCCATCAGTGAAACCAGCGGCCAGAAAACAACCTGGAAAGCAGAAAACCAGAAAACTCTCACGACACCATCACTCCTCCCAGGAAGGCCAATGCTTGGCACATGGGGAGGTCACGGGGCTGGGATACCTTCAGGATCATAGGATAAGCACTGGATGCCAGCCTCAGTGAATATCCTGCTAACGAGGTACTGGGTCTGCTTATATTCCCACACCTTCAGCAGCCCACAGTGACTCCCCACAGCCACGAATGGCTCCTGCGGGTGGCAGGCAATGGCATTCACAGCTTTCTTTGCCTCTTGCGTGACTCTTTCAAAGTTTGTGCTGTCTGTTGCAACATGGAACATGGTTGCATCAGAGGTTGAGAGGATAAAGTTCCTGTTTAGCATGAGAGAAACAGAATTCGATGAATCAGACCAACTGGCTCATGTCCCTCCAAGCTATATTACACATCAGTCTCTTTTTGGCAAGTTAGTTGGACAGTCACTTATATTTTGTGATACACAGTATGCAAACGCTCCTTGACCTGGAAGGCAAGTGGCACTTTGTATTCATGACCTGGGAAATGGCCATGGGAAGACACTGGAGCCAGTTCCATTTTCTACTTGGCTGGGCAAACCAGAAGATGAATGATATCTGGGGAGCTCCTGCTGTTTGCAAGTCACTGGCATGTGAGATGGACAAATGAGCAATTGAAGATACTCTGAACGGGCTTTCTACGTGTCTCCACGCCACCATCAGTGGCTCCACATTGACTGTGCTGCTGTGGCCAAGGTCAGAGGGCAGTTTCAGTCCCTGTCTGCTCACTTGGCCACGCTGACCAGCACAGCAGAGAGGTTTCACCGTGTGACTGGTGATGTGTGAAGCTGGAAAATTATTCACATTACAGCACAAACGTGTGCAGTTTCAGTCTGTCTGATTGAGAGTCTGGACCCAGTAAAAGACACGAGAGAGGACCACACAGAAATCCCAGAGTGGTTTGAGTAGGAAGGGACCTTAAAGATCATCTTGTTTCAACACCTTCCACTAGACCAGGTTACTGCAAGCTGCCTCCAACCTGGCCTTGAACAATTCCAGGCATGGGGCATCCACAGCTTTTCTGGGCAACCTCTGCCAGGACATCACCACCCTCACAGTGAGGAATTTCTTCCTATATCCCATCTAACCCCTGGAAGGTGCTATGAGATCTCCTTGGAGCCTTCTCCAGGCTGAGCCTGGGAACTGCACAGACAGACAAGTGGGGAAGCACAGCCTCTTTGCCAGCTGCTCCATCACAGCCACCAGTTTATGCACATCTGGCCCAGGCACTGATGGACTCTGCATCTCTTGCGTGCCTTAGCTGGGCTCTCCAGCCATTCCTAATCCCACCAGCCTCTGGGATGAGCTCAGGCCTTCCCCTTTGGCTTTCTGCCTTTTGTACTGCCCAGAGCAGCTGCAGGTGGCAGGAGCTGTGGCAGCAACCCAGGAAGAGGGATGAGACAACAGAGACCAACCGGGAAACCAAACCATCCCCCAGAACACTGCTCCAGGCTGGAGGAGAATCTGTCCCACATGGCTCTTTGGAAAACACGCATGGCTAAGACCAGACATTGCCAGGAAAGCCTTAACAGGAGTGACAGACATGTGCTTTGCAGGCTGGATGGAGCCACACAACAGCTTCATCTGGCCTGCAGACTCCCTATAAATCCTCAGGCGCAGCTACGTCACACAGAGGGACAGAGGGGCTGGTGACCACAGGGTGTGGTACAACCCTGTGCCGGTGCCACGGCCCCTGTTAGCTTGCCAAGCCATGATAAAATCCAGCTGGATACAGCCATCCCTGGGAGGGGTTTTAGGGGGGATTAAGGGGCCCAGTGAGAGCTGGAGGCTCGGCATTAGCACTGCCTGGTGTGCCGGGTACGTGACAGAGAAGCTGATCACCACCGTGCCTGTGCTAACACCGTGTCTGCACCAAGGCATCACCTCGAGCTCAGAGTCTGGGATGTGCTGGAGCCCACCCACACTCCCTCCGTGTCCTGCCTCCCTCTCCTGCCCAGGAGCCTGGGCACAGGGCTGAATCCTGCTCCAGACCAGAAGCTCATGGAGCAGCTCTCACTGACCACCTCCCCAGCTTTCAGCTGCAAGGCAAACACAGGAGAAGACCTGGGTTTGTAAAGAGACACTCACCTGGTGAGAAAGGGACAGCTACAGCCTGAGAGGGCACCAGGAGGATCACGAAGGATTGTAGAGAAGGAGATGGACTGGATGGGACCCACTTTGTCGTGGCTATAGATGGTGAGGAGCCGCAGCTGCTCATCATAGAATTTAACCTGCCCTTTCACATCACCTGTGACTATACAGCTGCAGGGAAAGGAAAGTTATTAACCAACACACCGACTGACAACTCCTAAATATTTTTGCGGGAGCATCCTTAGGTGGAAGCAAATCTCTTCCCCATTTCTCTGAACAAGCACATGAGCAGAGCCCTGCACAGGTGTGCAGGAGAAAGCCAGAGTTGTACAGAAACCAGGCTCTGCCGTGTCCCTGCCGTGTCCCCAAGGCTGTCGCGGCGTTTGGTGGCTGTCTGCTCCCTCTGCCGGTAGCGGCCGGGAGGCTGAGCCACTGTCTGTTCTACCCCAGCAGAGTTGGCGTCGCGTCACCGCGACTTTTCAACCTCGTTTCCACCCCCAGGCAAATCCATTGCTGGAAAATTACTCAAAAGCCAGCAGCACTTTCCTGTATGAGTGACCATGCTGCCAAGTGACTTAAAACTCCAACATTTTCTCTGCCACTCCTACAGCTGAGGTACCCGAGGACTGCACCTACAGCTACTGAAAAGGGCTGCCCCGTTACCTCTCCAACACTTGGAGCACGGTAAGACTCTCCTCCTGCATTGACACCACTCTTGTGGCTGTTATTCCGTGGGGTTTGGGTGGCAGTTCCTCGGGGAGAGTGCGGGGGTTGTCCATGTCCCACACCACCAGCTTCCCGGCCGAGGTGCCCGTCAGAGCTTGGGTGTTGTTAAAATGGAAAACTGACTGGCTGAACTGTCCCACCAGGCACTTGAAGGTCTGTGGAGACAGCAGCCAGGCTGTGTTTTTATCCCAGAGCTGGCTCTGCCCTCCTCAAGCAGAAAGGTTTCTGCTTGGTCCTCATGACATTCCCTTCCTGTCCCATGGCAAAATGCAGCAGGGCACCTTGGAGAGAGAGCCCTGCTTGAGCAAGCCTGGCTTCTCCAAGTCAGAGGAGGACAGGCTGGGGCCATGGCCACTGTTTCTGCTTTAGGGGAAGGGGAGGGACAATGCTGCTGCCAGCAGGAAAGCCAAGAGGGTGACATGCTGTGGTCCCTCTCTGCTGTGCTCACCTGGTTGCTCAGGAATGGTGCCCCATACTGCAAACCGGAATCATCCTGGGGAAAGCAGAGGAAACATCCAGGACAGGGATTTTGGAACTGAGCTCTGCAGTGCCAGCATGTCCCCTCCCCACACCATGGTGACCAGAACAGGGCTTCTGGGGCAGAAAGCCTCCAAGGTCTTCCAGAGAGCACAAAACATCCTCTTCTTCCACTGCTGCTTTCCAAAAGCTGCTGAATGGCACAAGGCCCGGGGAAAAGCAGGAGTGGGAGAGGTGAGGAGCATCCCTGCCACAGCTGGGCCTGACCACTGTGGGAGTGGAGGGAGTGTGATACTCTGTCCAGACCACTTTGGGATCTGGCAAGGGCAGGGAGCAGGGAAGGGACAGATCTGCAGAGTGTGACCCCAGTTGTGGACAGACACCCAGCCACTGAGCCCCCTTTGCCACCTCCTTCCTGGCACCAGAAACATGATTTCCTATATCCCTACTTACCCACAGGTAAAATATCATCTGGGTTTTGCTGTTGCTGATAAACTCGTGGGGGTTCTGAGGGTTGAAAATAACATAATCCTGAAATGCAAATAATTGCATTAGCGCCAAGCTGAGCAATGCTTTCTGCTTATTATTCCATCCAAAACAACTGCTTTTGTCCAAAACCACCTCACCAGCTGCACTGAACAGAAAACAGAGAACACCTCATGCCTGTCAGGCATCAGAGGAACAGGGATGACCCCTTGGGATGTTCTGCTGCATCAGGGTTCTCCAGGGCTGGGGTGTGAACCTGCCTCCCATCCCCAGCTGACAGCAGCCCCGTGCTGGATGGGGGCATGGGGGTACAGGGGGGAGCAGGTGAGGATGGAGCTGCCCAGTCCAGCCCTTCTGCTGCCCTTGGCCACGGTCACTTACCTGATGCCCAAACTCAGGCTTCAGCTCTATGCTGCATATGGGTTTTTCTGTGGGCAAAGTCCATCTCCAAACACAAACTTTCTGGAAGAGAAGGGAAGAAAAATCCAAGGAACATTTGTGGCTTTCTGGAAGGTTGGGGAAGCCAGGTAAGTTCCACTCCCCACCCACTGCAGGGGCTGGTGTGGCCTAAAAGACTGGAGCAGGGTAAAACCCAGCACAGCCTGGCAGCAGAAAGCTTAATTTCAGGAAATAATGCTAGAAATTGCTTAGATGAAAGTGATGAAGTCAAAAGCTTTTATCCCAAATTAAGATCCATTTTCTCAACTCTGCAGCATTCGCCTCAATGAAAGATTTGTCTCCTAATGGCTCAGCAAAAACAAAGCATCACTCTGCAAACCCGTTCCCCTTCTCTCTTATTCTCCCCATCTGAATTCCCACCTCCCCTGTGCTGCACTGCAAAAAACATCCAGGTCTCTATTCTGCAAAGCTACGAAAGAGGAGATATTCTCTTCACCTGCACAGCAGCAGCACTAATGGTCACCAAATACTTGGCATCCTGGGAAATGGCAATGGCACAGACCCCGTCCTCTGAATGGCTCTCGAAGATGGTGCGCACGGGTACCCTGAGGAGCAGAGGCCTCCTGGGTGCTCCTGGCAGCACAGGGGCTTCCAGGCAGGCACTTGGCAAAGTCTGTGGCACAGCCCACCCACCCTGCTCTGTGTGGAAGAAGAGATGGAGGGAGGGAGGCTGCAAACACTGGTGCTGCCACAGGCTGGTGTTCAGTGTCCTCTCTATCCCTTCCTCCCAAGTAAATGGCACTGGGAAACAACTCACCAGGGATCTCTGAAGATCCTACAGCATGGAGATGTGATGTACTTAGTCTGGGGGAGCTCAGCCCCATCTCAGTCCCGTGGGTGTGGGTGATACAGGGACAATGAAGGACTTGGTTTGGTTTTGGTTCCTTTGCTGCTTTTTTAGTCTGTCCCTGTGTTCTCCCATTTTACTCTCAGCTGAGACTGGAGTTGGTCCTGAGTGATTTACTGGGCACAGGGGGTTTCCAAAAGAGGAGGTTCCTGGGAGCTTACCCAGAGTAGGAGTCCCACACCACGATCAGAGCGTCTGGCCCTCGGTCTGCAGTTGCAACCCAGCGTTTGTTTTCACTCACACACAGGCAGGAGATAACATTAGTGTGGCCCTGGGGAGGGAAGCAGCAAAATTCCTTGGAGGCTGCAAACCTGGGGCTCTTTTGTTCTTACCTTTTGTATGGGCTGCTCCCAAGTTTGGTTACAGGTGACCCCTGAGCACAAGGCACCAGAAAGAGAGATGGAGAGAGGGGGTTCAGGAGAAGGGGAGAAGGAGGGAGATGCTCAGCTGTGTGCCAGACCTGCAGGTGGAACTGCTTGTTCTGCAGGATATCGTGGATGACCACTGTGTGGGAGGAGACGTACAGGACCACCCCGTCCTCCCCATCCATCAGGCTGTGCACGGCCAGGCTGCTGTTGTAGCCAAACACCCAGGACAGGTCCTGCAGGGAAGAGGCAGCTCCTGACTCTCAGCAGCTGGGGCAAAAAAGGCACACGAGGCCTGTGGGGTGATGCAAGAGAGCAGGGCAGGAGTGCTGGGTGCCATGTGGACCATCCCATTGGCACTCACAAGGGGGTGAAGGCTTCTGTCCCTGGTCTTCCCAAACAGCATCCCCGGCGAGGCTGCCCACACCAAGCTGGCAGAGCCTTTGTGCTGTGTGTGCTTCTCCCTGTAGCCTGAGAGAGGGCTGGAGATGGCTCCCTTGGACTCAGACAGTGCTGGGGGTGGTTCAGGGGGTCCAGCACCCTCCAGGGATGCTGTCCCAGCACTGCCTTCCCCCAGGTTGCCCTGGCTCCCAGCCCAGGTGCTGGGCAGGGTGTCTGAGATGCTCATACCTAAAGGAGATGACCGGGGGCACGATGGTGACTCTTCATTATCCTCTGATGCTCCTTCCTTCTCCCTGGCAGCAGCAAGGGGATCCTTGGGAAGGAAGAGAGGTTTTGGTGAATGCTGGTTCCTGGGCTGGTCTGGGTGGGGACTGCCCTGTGGCTGCCAGGAATGAACCCCAGCATGTCTCAGATCCCAGGGGCTCTGTTTCCACTAGGATCTGCCCCAGACCCTGTCTCAAACAGGACTTTCCATGGGGCTGCCCTCACCTCCTCAGGCTGTACATCTGTCTCCTGAGCCGTCTGTCTGTCCTGGGACATCTCCCTGGGCTCACTGCTTTGCGCTGCTCTTCCCTCAGTGGGTTACTCCAGTGTAACCTCACATGGACCATCCATCCACACCTTCGCCCTCCTCCCAGGCGTGGGGTGTGGAGATCCTCTGAGATACTTCCCCACACACACTCTCCCAGATTTGGCTGCACAACCTGGAATTGGAGACAGCAGGAGGAAAGAGCACCTGTGGAGCTGGGAAATGGGGCCCCGAGCCCCTTCTCAGCTCCAGTAACACTCCCACCCTGAGCACAAACAAGCCCAGCGGTTATTCCAGCTGAGCGCAGGCTCCCTCCCTTGTCTGCCTGCACACCGCACCGGGCATGGAAATTTCCCTTTTGGATGGGGTTTTGTCACAGTGCCTGGGAGCACAGAGCTGCTCCTGCTTCATCTCCGGCTTCACGGGTCTGGATTAGAGCCAACACCGACACCTTGTGCACAGAAAACTTCCACGGGAGGGGAAAGAGGCCCTGGGAAAAGCCCTCCCCGGGCCTCGGCAGGTGGGACGGGAGCTCGGGACCGGCCGCCGCCGCCGGGTCTCACCGCGCTCACACGGAGCCGTTCCCAAAACCCCTCCAGGCTTCGGCGCCTCCTGCTGTCCCGAGGGACCCTCCCGGGGACCCTCCCGAGAACGCCCCGCTCACCGACACAGCGATCCCCGCGTCTCTCCCTCCGCGGCCGCCGTTCCCAGGCAACGGCTGCACCGGCAGCACCGGCTGCGCCGGGAGAGAGAGGGGGGACATCCTCATCCTCACCGGCTGCACCGGGAAATGCTGGGAGAGAGAGGGGGAACCTCCTCACCGGCTTCACCGGGAAAGGCCGGGAGAGAGAGGGGAAACATCCTCATCCTCACCGGCTGCACCGGGAAATGCTGGGAGAGAGAGGGGGAACCTCCTCACCGGCTTCACCGGGAAAGGCCGGGAGAGAGAGGGGAAACATCCTCATCCTCACCGGCTGCACCGGGAAATGCTGGGAGAGAGAGGGGGACCCTCCTCACCGGCTTCACCGGGAAACGCCAGGAGAGGCGGGGGAACCTCCTCGTCCCCACCGGCTGGCAGGAAGAGGCAGCGCTGCCCCCCCCGCCCAGGGCAGGGAGCCGGAGGAGGGA
>VYXD01012210.1:0-58173 GCA_013397195.1 Hylia prasina | reverse complement strand
CTAAATCCCGCTCACGGCTGTGACAAAGCCCCTCTTGGCATCGCCGGAGCCATTCGGGACTGAGCCCTCGCCCTGCCCGAGGAATGGGATGAGGGACCTTTACCCGATGCCCCCCACAAGGACCTGTAGGCAGCTCTGCTCCAGTGGCTTCCCCGAGCAGGACAAGAGAAGTGAAAGCGAGAAATCATCCCCCAGCCCCTGCCAGTCCCCCACGGTCCCCAGCTCTCTGCCAGGACGGCACTGGCACAGGGAATCCACTCCCAGGGCTCACTCCAGGCTCTCACCTCACCCCTGCAGATAATCAGCTCCAAACGCTCCCAGCTGTTGACCTCAGCCTTGCTGTTAAGCTCAAATAATAACAATTTCTAAACTTAATTTGTTTTTCCTTCTGCCCAGAAAGAGCCTCACACTGTGCTGGGAGCAGAAAGGAGATTTGTTATCAGCTCCCATGATCTCCCAGACCCGGAGAGGCTGCCCCAAATAATGACTTCTGTGAGAACAGAGAGAGGCAATACTCAGTTTTATTGTCTTGGGAGACTATTTTGACATTCAACTGGAAATAAGCTTCAAACAAACCAGTCATTCCCAGAATCCCTTCAAACAGTTTTTGTACCTGTCCTGGTTTAGGAATAGCATTCCCCAATTTACTGTTCCCACTGAAAATACCCCAGAGCATGTGCCACCCACCCATTCCCCCCACTGCTCCTGCAGCAGGATGGAGAGGAGAATGGGAGGCACAAAAGTAAACCCTGTCCTGGCTGGAACCAGGAAAACACCCCAAAATCAACTCCTTCAAATAAATTTTTAAAGAAGTAAAGGAAAATAGAGAGAGAAGCCAGATTAGGAGTGCTTTTATCATGACTAGATAAACTACTAGAAGTTCCAAAAGTAGAATTATAACCCCTATTCCTTACCTCATTGTGTTAAAATAACTGGGCATTCCAAAAATCCTTTCAGTATGTTCAGTGACTTTTTAAGTTGTGGCAATGTGGGGAAGATGAAGTCTCAAACTTACATATCTCTTGCCTGTCATCTACTATGACAGGCATCAAAAAGAGGACTAGGACTTTTTAGCATGTATTACATGACATTCAGTGAGGAGTTTTAAAGGGGAGAGAAAAGGAATGCTGTTATCACCAAACAAGAGCATTTCAAGCTCTTTGGAGTGTGCATCAAGTGAGATTTGGGTCTCTCTAGAGCCTTATTCTAAATTGATACAAGGTGGAAGAGATGAGAAGCCACATCTTGCAGCTCTGCAGGTCCCTCCTGACAACCAGTGCAATTCTGAACTGCAGGCAGGCCCTGCTCTGCCAGAACCCTTCAGGCACCAGAGGTCACAGCAACACCACGCAGGGAAGTGTTCAAACCAGATCAGAGTCCAGAAAGCAGGCACAAGCTTCAGCTTTATTGTTCTTCAAGCCATGGTCATCTCTGTAAAGGCATGATATTACAGCTGAAAAAGAAGAAGGTAAAAGCAAATATTACATTTCCTTTCTCAAATAGGCACAGAAGACCTGACATGGGATGAATCAGACCCACCACAACCCTCCTCCACTGGTTTCCTCTACCAGACAAACCAGCCACAGACATCTTTCTCCCTGTGCTCATGTTTGATGGAACTCGACTCCCTGTATTGCTGTGCAGAACCAGCAGCCTCCAGCTCCCTGGTGAGGTCTGTCACAGTGGGCAGTGACACAGCCAGGGCTGGCCCTGCTCAGGAAATGTGCCCTGAGCTGGTGAAAGCCTCTTCCCTCCCAGCAAGTGACACAGAAGCTCACCCCAGGAGGCCCTTCCCAGCCCAGCGCTTTGGAGTCAGCCCCACGTGCACCCTTCTGCCACCACGGATCACAGTCACACTCAGGGGTCTCTGAAAGAGAGGGAAAAAAAAAATTAACCAAAATATTTCACTTTTCCAACACAAAGTCAGCTCTCTTCCTTAAGCCCAGGGAACTGTTCTGCAGCAGTGCCTATTCCCACTCTTATGGCTGTTAACTGAAAGAAGAGAGTGTTTTGTGTGAAGTCATCTTCAGGAGATCCCTCACTTCCACCACCAAGCACTTAATGGTTGTGGCAGCACCTCTGGCCAGTCCACGAGGGTGGCACAGCAATGCTGCTGCAGGGAGTCCCTGGGGAGAACAAACAACTTGATGCTCACAGCAGAGAGCACACACCCCTCAGCTCTCTTCCATTCATGAGCAAACAGCTCAGTGCTCTGAGAGAACAAGGCTACAACAGCACAGAGTGAACCTGAAATTGTTTCTGACATGGAAATGATGATTCCAGAGATCCAAGTTCCATAGAAAAAGCTGTGGCTAACAGAGACAGGCAAGAGAATGCAGTCACAGCAGGAATGAGCTCACCCCCTCGCTGTGCTGCACCACCGTGGCGATGTTCTGCAGGTTCTGGAAGTTGTTTGCATTGACAGATCCAAACTCCACAATCTCGTCATCAACTTGAAGTCCCTGGACAGAGATAGAAGAGAGATGAGCATCTGCATTCTCCAAAGGCAAGTAATATCACAGGTAATGTCACAGGAGCATCACCCTTCACCCAGCCACAGGGACAGAGATGTGCTGCAACACTTCTCACACTCAGGCAAGTGAACATCACTACAGCCTCTCCATGGCCACAGGGAGAGGTAAGTGTTCATTCCTCTGTTCTGTTTCATGGGAAGAAAAATACTGAGGCTGGAATGGTCAGTGAGGCGTGGAAGGAGCTGTGTGGTGCCAGGATACAGCTCAGAGAACACCCATCTCACCCCTGTACAGTGACCAGCCCCTTAACGGGACATCCCAACGTGATTAAAAAAAAAGCCAGTGACACCTTAATCAAGCCCCCCACTTATTAACAAGGGGCAGAAGGAGCCATGAGCTGTCTGGCTGCAGACACAGCCCTTCCCACGAGCTGTGCCCCACATACCGAGACACTGGCGGGGGAGCCGGGGGTCACGGCGTTCACTTTGGCAAAGGCCTGGGGCAGGCTCTGGTTCTGGCTCATGGCCTCGGCCAAGGCCTCTGCCTCATCCTTGGCGTGCTTCTCCTTCTCCCTGGCGTGCAGCTTGTGCAGAGCTTCCTCCACCTGCTTCATCAGGGCCTTGTGATCGTTCTGCAAACCTGTGAGTGACACCATGAGCACACAGGGAGCTGGAGAGGCTTCCCAAAGGGCTCTCAGCATCTGCTCCCCTCTGCGGCCACGCAGAGCAGTGCCCTGGCTGTCTCTGATCTCAGCAAGAACCTCTGCTCTATCCGCTGGGGCCTGGTGCCAGCCCGGCAGATGTTTATCAATCAAAGTCAGGCACAGAGAAAACCACCCTATGAATTTTGGTAAACATGCAAAGACAGAAGGGCTGGGAGGCCCATGATCCATTAGAGACTCAGCGAGCAGCTTAAGTCTTTTTTCCATTAAGTCACCTGCTGTTATGTATGAAGAGAAAAACCCAGCCTGAAAGTCAGGGCACTGGGAAAGCCTGGGAGGAAATAAATGCCAAGCTGTTTCCCACCCAAATTTTATTCTATAAAGAGCACAGATCCCAAATGGCTCCGCAGCAGTGGCAGAATTTCAGCGCCGCTGCAGCAACACGTGGACAAAAGCATTTTACTGACTCAGCCCGGGCGGCAGTTCCGAGCACTGAGCAGAAGCACTGGGAAACAGGCTCAGCGCAGCCCTGGGCTCCTGTTCTGAGGAATTACAACGAGCGAGATGGGGGTTTCAGAGAATTAAGCGGTGTCAGCGCTGTTACGCGGTGTCTGTCCCCGCCTTTCCGCCGCACATCCCGGTTTCGCTGGTTCATCCCGCCGCCCCGGGAAGGGCCGCCCCGCCCGGTCCCCGTTCCCCGCTCACAGATGATGTTGTGCCGGGCGGTTCGCACTTGGTACAGGTCGATGTCTGCGCGGGGGAAGCCCTCGGCGTCCACCAGCGGCTCGTGCATCCCGACGCCCTTTTGCTGTGAGGGAAGAGGCGGCGGTTGGGAGGCAGCCGGGCCCGCGGGCCTGCACGGCGTCCCCCGGCCCGGCCCAGCCCTGCCCTGCCCGGGCACTGACCCCCTCCAGCAGCTCGTAGCAGGCCTTGATCTGCGCCTCGATCTCGTCCTTGCGCCGCACCAGCTGCTGGACATCGCTGACAGTGACGGGGCGGCCCCCGCCGGGCTCCGCCATGGCCGCGGCCGGACGGGAGCCGGGACGGGCGCGGGGCGGGGCCGAGACGGCCACGCCCGGAGCGGGAAACGGGCGTGGCCAACGGGGGGCGGAGCTAGCGGGGACCGTGCCGGCGGTGACACGGCGGGGACACGGCGGTGACACGGCGGTGACAGAGCTGCGTCAGTGCCACTGCATCACACTGTTTGTGGCGCTGGCATGGGGTGGCACAGCGGTGTCACCATCACTGGGTGACACGGCCGTGGTACACGGTGTTATGACCCTGTTGCTGCTGCTAGCCCCTCTTCAGTCTGTGCCCCTGCACACTTGCCAGGTGCTGGTAAGTGTGCATGGCATCCATGTCCCAGAGAGTGTGGCAGCAGGGGACAGCCCCACCACGAGACCCCCACGCCTTGTCCTCCGTGCCACTGGCACCCACCCAAGTCCCCTGTGTTCATCCTCTGTGGCCCTGCTGGTGGCTCCGGCTTCCCACCACTCCCAGTCAGGACGAGTTTGTGCACTGGTGTCTCTCCGGCAGGGCCACCTCTTGCCCCCTCCTCCTGCTGTCCCACATTTTGGGGTGCCTACAGCGCTGGGCTCACCAGCGCTAAAGGTGGCACCGTGCCCAGGTACCTCCACACAGCCAGCTGGGCTCTACAGGCTGTCCTGGCTCAGCGCTGGCCATGATGACATGTCCCCAGGGAGGGGTGAGTGTCCCCAGGGGCAGCGGGCGGACCGGGGGATGTGCTGCCCAAATTGCGTCACCCCCCTGTGACCCCGGCACACACGGGGCAGGGATTTGGCTGTGGGGTCAGCAGGGTCCCAACCCTCCGCAGAGCCTCATGTGCTGCACACCCACCCTCACCACCCTCCACGTTTCACCCCGCCGTGCCACAGCCGGGGCTGCAAGGGCCCCGTGACAGGCCCCAGTGACAGGTTTGGGCAGTTCCAGCCCAAACCAAACACATCCCTGGGTTGGTGGGGGAGAAGGTGGGGCCGAGGAGGAGCCTCCCAGTCCCGCCGTTATATTGAAAGCCCTCCCGTTCTCGCGCTTTGTTTCTGTCACATCGCCCGGTCACAGAAATGGTGAGGGGCAGCAGATGGGAATTAATCCAAATGTCCGGGGCTCCATGGCACGGGACGCCTTGGGGGATTTAAGCTCTGCTTGAATTCGGATTTTCCAGTGACGGTGCTGGAAGTGGAACAGCAGAGTGTTCCTCACAGCCTGACCTTTGGATTCAGCTCCCTGGGGGCTGCTGTCCCTGCCTGTCTCACTAATGTCTCTCTTCTCTCATTCTCTTTCAGACGTCCTACACAGACAAGGGAGAAAAGGTAAGAGTCGTGTCCCTCTCCTGCCCCTCTGCCTGGTGTGAAACATCGGTCATGTTAGTGCAGATTATATCAATTCCTTGATTACCTGTTGAAATCAGAAGTAAAACTGCTCTGGCTGGGCCACACAGGATCTTGGTTGTAAATTAGTATTAATCATTGAAATTTCTGGTTTGTGAGGAGAATGACAAACACGAGATGATGGGTATTTCCCAGGGAAACCAAGCCTTAAGGAGAATCTTCATTCCATGCAACATTTATTTCCAAATGATGCTCTTTTTTTGCCACCTTTTTCACTTTTAAAGAGTTTTAAGTGCTGGGTGCCCTGTGCCAGGCAGTGGTGGGGAACGGAGCGAAGGGAGATTTGTCCTGGCACTGGTGGTTGTGTAAGAGCTTTTGTGGGAGAATTAATCTTTAACAGCGAGGTTTGCAGTTGGGCAGCTCACTGGGACAGCCACTTGTGGGGAGACTGGGAGAACTGGGACTGTGGCTTTGGACACAGGCAAACTGGGACTTTGTACCTTCCTGTGCAGGATCCTGTGGGACTGACTGTAAAGCATTTTGGAAAATCACCATTTGGGGGCTGTTCCACCCAGTTAATTCAGATGCATTTGCAGGAGATGCATTTTCAGGGTCACAGCTGCCTCTTCCCCTGCTCTGGAGCCGAGCAGTGCTGCAGGAAGGGCAGCAGCAGCAGCTTTCATCCCTGTTTTCCCTTCCTTTTAGCCCCAACAAGGCCGCTTCATCCATTTCCACTCCATCACCTTCTGGGTCGGCAATGCCAAGCAGGTGAGAGGCTGCGGCCGCCAGACACGTGTGTAAGGGGACAGCCGTGCCAGGGGACAGCCGTGCCAGGGGACACCTCCCACACCTGGACAGGCATTGGCTGCCAGGGGGGTGTTGGTCCATCCCGGCAGCCCCTGGGCCGGGGATGTGCCGGTGTCCCAAAGCCCGGCCCTGGCCTGTCACCGGTGGCCTTGGTGGCCCTTGCGCAAGGCGAGGGGCGGCTGCCGGGGGCGTGTGCAGGGACGTGAACCAGCGCACGTGGCCGGGCTCAGCTGTGGCCACCAGCCTGCAGAGCTGCAGGGCTCAGGGCACTGTTCTCCATGCCTTGCCCTGGGCATGTTAAACGCCCTCTGCTTCGCACCCCAGCTGCTTCTCACCCAACCTTGCAGAACAGGGGACACGCAGAAATGTTTCCTGCTCCTTGGCAGCCCTCGCAGAAAGTTCTAGAGGCAGCACTTCCCACTGAATTTGGGCTTTTTCCTCAATCCCAGCCCTTTCTTGCCTCTGTTTGCTCCCCCTGGGCTGCTGGAGAGAAACTGCTGCCTGTTGTCACACACACACAGGGCAGTGTGATTTGTACCTGCCATGGTGACTGTTCTCCATGGCCTGTGGGCCATCAGCACCACAGCTTCAACCAGAGGGACTCTTCCCTGCCCACAGGCTGCATCCTACTACTGCAACAAGCTGGGGTTCGAGGAGCTGGCGTACCGGGGGCTGGAGACTGGCAGCAGGGAGGTGGTGTCACATGTTGTCAAGCAGGACAAGGTAAGGGAGCCCCTGACAGAGGTGCCACTGGCAGGGCAAGGAAAGGTGGTGTCAGACGCGTGGGTGCTGCCAAACCCACCATGGAAACCTGCAGCTTCATCCTCACCTCTCCTCCTCTTCCTCGCAGATTGTGTTTGTTTTCTCATCCGCTCTGAACCCAGGGAATGAGGGTAGGTGTCCCTGGGGGGTATGGAGTGGGAAATGCCCCTGGCAGAGCAAAGCAGTTCTGCTCATGCCTGTGGCTGTTCCTGCTCTGGGCAGAGATGGGGGAGCACCTGGTGAAGCATGGTGATGGGGTGAAGGACGTCGCCTTCGAAGTGGAGGACTGTGACTTCATCGTGCAGGTGGGCAGCCCCTCCACCCCCTCCCACACAGCCCCTCAGAACAATGAGGAGAGGCAGGGAGGGCCTGGGGATGTCTCCCCCTGGCTTGGGGGAGCTGTGGCAGGACAGGATCTCTCTCCTTCTGCCCAGAAAGCCAAGGAGCGCGGTGCTGTGGTGGTGAAGGAGCCGTGGGTGGAGCAGGACAAATTTGGGAAGGTGAAGTTTGCAGTGATCCAGACGGTGAGTGGCAGGGCAGGGCAGGGCCATGGAGCTGGGAGGCCCCCACATAAACAAAACCACAACACAACCACTTTCCCCCCTCACAGTATGGTGACACCACCCACACCTTGATAGAAAAGCTCAACTACAAGGGCCTGTTCCTCCCCGGGTACCACCCGCCCCTCTTCAAGGACCCCCTGCTGCCCAAGCTGTGAGTACTTCCCAGAGGCTCCTGCCTGGCTCTCTGCCATCCTGTTCTGGTGGGATATCCCACCAAGGAGCTGGACAGGTCCCCACTGCCTTGCCCTGGGCCCCCCGAGCTGTGGGGTACCCTGAGCCTGGCTGAGACCCTCCTTGGCTTCCCCCCAACAGACCAAGCACCAAGCTCAGCTTTGTTGATCACGTTGTGGGGAACCAGCCTGACCTCCAGATGGTCCCAGTGGCAGACTGGTGAGAGGGGAGAGCTGGTGGGAGGTGGGATGCAGCAGCAGCACAGCTCTGCTGGTCTCACCACTTCTGATAGGGGTGACTAGGGCTGACAAAGCCAGAGCAGAGCTTCATCACTGTGGGGATGGAGCAAGGGCTTGATTGTGCTCTGGTGACCTGGGCAGGTATCAGAAGAACCTGCTCTTCCACCGCTTCTGGTCAGTGGATGACAAGCAGCTGCACACCGAGTTCAGTGCCCTGCGCTCCATCGTGGTCACCAACTACGAGGAGACCATTAAAATGCCCATCAATGAGCCAGCACCTGGCAAGAAGAAATCCCAGATCCAGGTGAGTGGACGCTGGTGGTTTATCCATGTGGCTGCCTCCACTTCTAAAGGGGCCTTGGTGAAGGAAAAGGGACCGAGGGTCAGTGACTTGGAGCCAGAGCAGACCTGCTGTGCTGAAGTGGCTGCTAGAAACCAATCCTGGCTCTGCTTGGGTCTGACAAACCCCGGGGGAGCTGCTGGGCAGAGCCAGTTTACCCCATCTCATCAGCAGTGGCTTCGTCATTCCATGGTGCCCCTGGGCTGATCTCACCTGTATATTTTTAAGCTCACACCCATCCCTTCACAGTTGTAGCTGTGCTGTCAATACCATGGTGGCATCTTTTCCTTGTAGGAATATATTGATTACTACGGAGGGGCTGGAGTCCAGCACATCGCACTGAACACCCCTGACATCATCTCAGCAGTGAGTGCAGCCCTGGGCCCCCCTGCCCTGGGCCCCCCCTGCCCTGGGACCCCCTGCCCCAGCTCTGGGCACGGTGCTCATCACAGGATGGACCATGACCCTGTCAGGGTACAAGGACACAGAGCTAATGGGCTCTTTGCTGTGCCCTGGTTGTTTTACGAGCAGGATTAACTGCCCAGGGAGTCACTGCAAAGGGACCTGTCTGCACCTGTGAGCTGCCTGTCCCTCCAGCTTAAAGCAATTGGGGTCTGCAGGGCCCTTGGTGGCACCTTTGTCCTTTGTCCTTGCAGGGTGGGACTCAGGCAGTCCAGGCTGAGCCCCACAGCCCATCACCCACCTTCACCTGGGGCAGGGGCAGGTCTGGGTTGAGCACACAGGTTTGGGCTCCTCTCCAGACCAAAGGGCCTCCAGAGGTATCAGTTAGGTTAGAGCAGGACCAGTGATCCCTGCACAGCTCTCTGCAGTGCCCAGGGAGGGCATCTTGGGCCTGCCCATTCCTGGTGCCAAAGTGAAATGATGAGGCAGGTTCTCATGCCTGAGGTTGGCCAATGCCACGGGAAAGCATCTGTGCCCTGACACTGCCCATCCCAGGAAATGCTCCTGGCACAAATCCCTCCCAAACTGAGCCCTGCTGGCTCTCCCCTGCCTTGCAGATCACCAACCTGAAGCAGCGGGGCGTGCAGTTCATGGATGTGCCCTCCAGCTACTACCAGGTGCTGCGGGAGAGGCTCAAAACTGCCAAAATCAAAGTGAAGGAGAACATTGACAAGCTGGCGGTGAGTCAGAGAGGGACAAGGCCTGCCCAGGGCTGGGCCAGCTCCCCAAAGTGCTTTGCAGGGACATGAGTGACACAGAGAGCCCCACTTGCTCCTCTGTGGGTCTTCGAGCCATTGCCTCAATGCTTTTCTCTAGGAACTGAAAATCCTGGTGGATTTTGATGAAAAAGGCTACTTGCTCCAGATCTTCACCAAACCAGTTCAAGACAGACCCACGGTGTTTCTGGAGGTGATCCAGAGGCACAACCACCAGGTTGGTTTGAGGATCTCCTGCTGCTCCTGGCCACGAGCCCCCAGGGCCACCAAGCCCCTGGTCCGTAACGTTCCCGTCTCCGCAGGGCTTCGGCGCCGGGAACTTCAAGTCTCTGTTTGAAGCCATAGAAATGGATCAGGATGCCAGAGGAAACCTGACAGTCCTGGAGCCCAACGGGGAGACCAAGAGGATGTAGAGGATGGCAGGAAGTGCTGCCCTCACCCCTAAGGAGCTGAATCCCACATGGACTGGGAAACACTTGATGTTTTGGTAAATAGCCCAGACTTGAGTGCCACAAACCCAGGGAAGCCACTGCCAAGCTGGACAAAGTAAGAGGACCCAACACCTCTCCCAGCCCAGCCCTGGCACTGCCCTTCAGTGACTTCCTGGGAAATGGGGCGTGAGAAACAGCAAACACTCTCAAAAAGCAGCTTAATCTGATCCAAACCACAGAATTCTTAACAAAGGGCAGATTTAAGGCACGTGCCAAAGACACGCAGCTACAGAGGAAGACAGAAGAAACAACTGGGAGTGCTCAAATTTAGTCTATCCAAAGTTTTAATTTTAGCTACACGGGAAGCTGCGAAAGCACGGAGGCGTTTGCCTGTCTGTGCATCTCCTTTTGTAAGATTTTGGTTTAATTGCTTTTAGATTCAATCTTGAATTTGAATTTGCTAAAAATAAACATGGTTTTAGGGTAGCTCAAATACTTTGGAATGAGAATTAATTGTATTTACATATTTCAGCCTTCCCAAGGCAACACAGTCTTGCTCTAATACCTGTAAATTCCTGCATTAATGATGGGCTGGAGTTTCTCCCATGTTTCAAGCAGTATCTGCTGGCCTTGGCAGCAATCCTTTGGCTCAGATCCTGGCTGCTGCATGTGCAAAGTCCCCTCTGGGTGTTGCTCTGGTGTTGCCGCTGTCCTTTGCACAGGCAATTCCTCCCCAACACAATAAATCCCTTTTCTGACATGGCCTGAGTGCCTGGGGAGTCCCTGTGCTCCTGGGGGCTGCAGATCCAGCACTCCCTGTCACAGCCCCACCCTCCACAGCCCCCTGTTCCCAGTTTCCCAGCGTGGGAGCTCTCAGACCTTGAGCAGCCCCAGTCCCTGCTGAGCTCTCAGCTCAGGATGGGCTCCTTGGACACGAGTCCTGTCCCCAGCCCCATCCCAGCCCCTCCTGGCTGAGCCCTGAGGTGTGGCTGTCCTGTGCTCACCTGAGGAATGCAGCTGAGATGGGAAATCACCTACAGCCTCTGTCTTGTCTCTTCCACCTCCTCCATCAGCCATTCCACTTGTCCCTGCTCCAGGTATTTCTTTTTAAATAAAAGCTCAGAGAGGCCACCCTGACCCCCCCCAGCAGCAGCTCCCCATTGAGGGGCCAAACCTGAGCAGCTCCCCCAGCTCTGGAGCCCAGGGAGCAGAACTAATCCAGATTTCATACAATCACACAATATCCTGGAAGGGACCCACAAGGATCATCCAAGTCCAACTCCTGGCAATTTGAATAAAGGTTTAAAAGGACTAAAATTTGTAAAGATTTAAAAAGACTGATTTAAAAAGAAAGCAAAGAGCCTCTGGCCACAACAGCCTCACATATCACCGACACCTCACCTGGTGGTTAAGGGCTTTTGCCTCCATAAAGTTAAATTAAATAAATTAAAAAGGATATGAACTCAGAGCAAGCCAGGGCAGAAGCTGGAGGAGCAGGGACCCCTCACCTGCAGAGGCTGGACATGTTTGGGACTCCTGGTTCACTGTCAGGAGAGCTCTGCTTCAGCTCTCCAGGCTTGTCAAGATTGTTAATACTGAGACATTTCTTGAAGTTGATAGCCTAGCATCACTCACGTGTTTCTTCCATGCAATATAATGTTGCTTAAATTAATTTCCTGCTCATCAGAATTAATCTTTTCCGTAAACTTTGCTGCAAATCAGTTCTTCACACTGTTCTTGTTCTGCATCTGCCTCCTTGAGCTCTCACAGCTCCCAGCACAGGTCTAAGAGCAAAAAGCTGCCCTGGTAATATATTAAGCACAACAGAATTTTTCTGTAAGAAAAGTCAGTATATTTATGGTTTGCTTTATAAAAGTTACTATAATACAATGGTACATAGTATTCAATTCACAAAAATATGAACAAATATATACAGCATGACACATCCACAAGAAAAACACTTTCTTCAAAACAAGATACATACTGGTGACAGATTCTATATGCACAAAACATCCCTAAATTTATAAATTTGCTTAATGAAAGAAAAAGCAGAAATCTTAAATCTTCAAAGTATTGTTGTTTTTTTTAAGGAACTTAGGAAAACAAAATATTTTTTTTAATTTATTGCAAAACATTTGACCTGCCTACTTTTAAAGGAGGCCCTTGATTTCCACGCTGGGAATTAAAACCAGAAAACTGCAAGAATTGGGAGCTGGGAGTTCTTCCACTTTGCTTCAAAACTGCCCCATTGTTTTAGAGTGTCCTTCTTGATGTGTTTCTTTTCACTTGGACAAATCCTACAGTGGCAATTAAGGAGGAAACTCATAAAAACAAAACAAATATTAAACTGAAAAAATCCAGTTGCAAATTCGCTTAAATACATTTTAGGGTGTCTATTAGACTGTACACATTTCCTCGCTTGAAATAAATAGATTTTGCACATTAGGTTTCAGACTGAGGGAGGGGGGGAAAGAAGAAGCCTTGACTTGGCAATTTTTTGTCTTCAGTTTCTTAATGCTTCTAATTTCATCTATTTATTTGACAAAAAAACCCCCATATTTATACAGAATTTACATTATACAAAGCTTGACACAAGCTGTAAATGCCACCAGCTCCTTTGCTATACTCAGTCCTTCTTCCTCCCCATCTTGACATGATTTAGAGCTGGAATCTGTTTAAAAAGAACTCCAAATTACAATAGTCACTTTTAATAAACTATTTACATGCTCTTAAAGTACAAAGAAATCAGCAAAAAAATTTCAACATGTTTCTACAAGAAACAGTGTTTGAAGAGAAGATTCTTGAGTTCGCCTATGTACAGAAGATGCATTTTTTATACTTCAAAATCCTTTTTTTTCCTTAATTTTTTTATTTTGTACAGAAATGCACTGAAATGATCCCTGAAAAAGGTCACAAAAACCAGAACTGAAACTACTGTGTAATTTGCTGGAGTTTAAAATGATGGTTTTTCTTTCCTTGTAGAAATAAGCTGCTCTACACAATATAAATAACTGCAGGATGAGCCCCATCCCCTCCTGGGCCCCCCAGACCAGTCTGGGATTGCAGAGAGGTGTGAAGCACACGGATCCTGCACCTGCACCCTGACCTCCCACAGCTGCAAACTAAAGGCTTAAATTCTATTTCCATGATTTTGCTCTGTTCTCTTGGGTCATTCCTCCCAGCCTGACGGAATTTTGCAGGGAGCACTTTAAAGTCTCTCCCTTTTTTTTGCCTTAGGCTCAAACTGAAGTGACAATAAATTTGGGGATGGGCTTTTCAGTGGGCAAAAGCTCTGCAGCCCCTGTGAGCAGCACGTGCTGGTGAGGTTTCTCTTCATCCCTGTCACTGTTTCCATGGAGTGCCAGGGAGCCTGTGCTGAATGTGACCCACACAGCTCCTGCCCTCCTCTCATCCCATCCCTTGGCAAGTACAAGGCAAAGGATTTGAGGCATCTCCAATCCACACCTGTGGCTGCAGGGCTCCCCTGGCCCGTGGGCTGGCAGGGACAGGGCACCCATGGAAATCACTGCACCACACTTGCAGTCCTCACCATAAAATGATTTGTTTGGAGGTCAGGCAGTTTCCCAGGCTGAGACAAAAGATCTCCCAGGTAGGACTCTGCGGGCCAAGATTTATTGGGAAAAAAAGAGAAGCCTCAGGTTTGGCTTTGAGATCAGACTAACATGATTTTTCAGAAGCGCTGTGGCTTCAACAGCTTTGTTTCTTCCTGGGGAACTACTGAGAGATTAGCTCTTCCAAAAACGCACATTATTTGTTTGGGCTCCTAAAAGGGGATGAATTACAGGTGGTTTCAGAAGTACCCAAAGTGATTTAGGTGCTCATGGTCTTTGGCACCCAAATCCCTTTGGTGCTCCCAGAAACACACGGTGAAGGACCTGAAGGTGACAGTGACCTTCCTCCCCACCTTCCCCCCCAAGGATTAAGGCAAACTGCAGGGGCTGATCCCATCCAGAGCACAGAGAAATGCTGGGAAACACAGAACTGCCAGCAGGTTCTCAGGGCTGGGCTGTTTGGGGTGCCCTCAGCCCCACAGATCCACCCTAAATGCACAGGTTTGATGGAGCACAGAGGGAGAAGGCCAAGGACAGGGGCTTCAGTTCTGACACACAGGAAACTTCTGTGCATTTCCAAAGCCTTGAAAGTCAAAGGCCAAGCTGTGGAGATGCCAACTGGAACACCAACACATTGAATCTCATTCAGAAAAATAACAACTAAAGTGAGCAGCTGGTTTAACTCCCATCACTGCAGTTCCAACCAACATTCAGTGACAGAAACTTGTGCTTCTCAAAATTTTAGGTTCTGGGTCACCAACACCCAGTTGCTGGAGAGATTTATGAAGAAAGGGGGGAAACAACAAAACTGAACTGAAACAAAAGCAGAGATGGACCATGGATTGTCCAACCTCAGAGCCAATTTGCTCACCCTCAGACAGAAACACAGGTGGTATTAAGGCAGCTTATAGCAGTCTGTGTGTTCCTGCTCTCTCAGGCCTTTTGTCTGGAGAAGAAATTCTGAGGCAGAGGTCTAACCTACATTACAAGCTCCACGCTGCAGTGCAGGCCTGGCAATTCCATGGAACAGCTGAAAAAACTTCCAGGAACCTCTTTTGCAAGGTTGTCACCTCTGTTCTTGGAGGTTTGGAAAGAACACAAGAACACAGCTGTGCAATTTGTTCTGTGGGGAGAAGGTGTTTAGTTATGCAGATCATCTTCCCATTTCATAATGACATTGCAACTTCCCCTTACAAGCCAATTAAAAAGGGTTTAGTATGACTAATCTCTACTTTTAAAGCAGGAGAAATTCAATGCAAATTGAAAAACTGATCCTGTCTATACCTGAATGGTGGTGTAACATTTCCAGACCTCATCCAAAGAAGCATTTTTTTGGTGTTTGGTCCCATTTTTAAATGGAACCTCTTGAAGAACTGCAACCTTCACCTCAGCACATCTACAAGGACAGAATATATTGAGAAATAATTTTAAAACATGACTACCAAATTTAGATGCTATAGATGGGGGGGACAGGATTGCTCTCAGGGACACTTTTACCATGATTTTCTGGAGGGATGGGACCACCCCAGGCCAAGTTACTGAGTAACAGAGGGAGGAGAGTGGCAGGGCACAGCTTGCTCCTATCACAGGAGGCATCTCCCACATCCAAGGACAGAGCAAATACTCCACGTAAAACACTGCAAGGGCAGGGAAATGCAGATGAAAGTGAGAAAAAATGAATACAAGTCACACATCAGCCTGTTTCCCATCCACAGGAAGAAAATCCTGCTACAAACACGGGCCGTAGTCTTTGCTTGCAAGCAAGGCAAGATTTCTACAGCACAAACAGGGGCTGAGCTGTCCACTGAATCTCAGCCTCTCCTGCAAGCAAGACAAGCCCATCTCTAAGGAATGGGCATCCCCAAAGGCCACAGGATGCTCCAGCTGCACAGCTGACTCCATTTCCTCCTAGTGACTGAAGTATTCAAGGATTTCTCACGTGCAGCTGCAGAGGTTTTGATCCCCCATGGACCAGCATGGCATAGAAAACGAGAGGAGAGCCCAAGGAGGGGAGCTGAGGTCTGGCTGAGCTGACTCTGCCCCGGGGTCTGGCTGAGGGGCCTTGTTCAGGCTCATCCCTAACGAAAAGGCAGGACAGTTCAGCTCTAGTCTCACTGTGGACACATCTCCACACACACACACACACCCCCAAGCACACACACACACTCATTCACACGCCCTCAAGCCTCTGGCTTGCTCTGTAACATCAACCTTACATTTATTTACAGCTTACTCTGAGAAATCTGTGCAATTTCAGCCAATCAAGCTCCCAACAAACCCTATATGGCATTTTCAGTCTCTGCTTCACATTTAAACGTTGAATGTCTTTTTCAACCAACGAAAACTGATGAGAAAAAGGTAGCAGCATTTATGAAAAGATGAAGGTTTATAAGAACAATAAAAAAAAAAAAAGGTACCATTATCCCATTACGGAGCATTACTGCAGGGACTGAAGAGAGAAGCTAGTGTTTGGATAGACCATGCCACAAAAGGTAGCCACCTTTTTGTGTGCGTGTTGGATCTGAAAAGGAAAAAGCACCTGAAACATGAACAGTCCTCGGAAGCGTGTGCGCTTTTTGCTTTCACTCATGATCCTGGCAGAAGTGCGAAACTTGCTTGGTTTTCTTCTCTTTTAACTCTTTTTTTTTTTTTTTTTTTTTTTTTTTTTTTTTTTTTTTTTTTTTTTTTTTTTTTTTTTTTTTTTTTTTTCCTCTTTTTTTGGCAAAGTGCAACCACACCTGGTTACCACAGTTTTGACATGGCCGAAGGTGCAAGTGTGACGAGAAACCTTGAGTTCAGTTCAGGGTTCCCCTGCAGTTCTCAGAGCCACAGAGACACGGGATTTTTACATCCTCAATTGGAAACTTGTAGTCGTAGGTAATTTCCTCGTTCACATTGATGTGCTGCTTGGAGTAGATAACGATCTTCTTTTGAGACTCCACCGTGATCACTTTAGCATAACAATTTGGCTGCAAGGGTGACAGAACAGGTGATGAGGTAGGGTCCAGGCCCACGCTTTCCAGCCTCCACACAATTATTTCAAGATAAAATAAAACACGGCAGCCCTTTCCCGAGACAACCCCAGCCATGCTTCCAGAGCCTGGACTCAGGGCAAGCCTAGGGAGGGAGGAGTGAAGCCAGAAAAGAGAGGAGGCCTCCTTGTGCTGCTCCAAAATATCCACATTCTGGTCATTTGTGGAGCAAAAGAGCCTGGATGATGCTCCATCAAATTTGTCACAGGTTAAAAGAAGCTCAAAGTTTAACAATTTGGCCAGGCAGGCAAGTCTAAGTGCAAACTGCAGCACAGAGCAGAGGGGGAAACAGTAGGGAATATTTTCCCTTCTGGACACTAGAAGAAGACTGTTCCCACAGCTGAAATTTGGTATGTTTTAAGGAAATATTTGTTACATTTGCTTGCTCAGTGTCCATCACAGTCCCCCAAGACAGTCAGGAGGGTTCTGGAGTGCACTCAGTCTCCCTGCATGTTTCACTTCTCAGGTCCCTTTACACTACTTCAGACCCTGCTCTGATCTGCTCATTAACATTTAATCACAACCCTGCGACCTCCTGCCGCTTCCGAGCACCTCAGTCAGGGCTGGCAGGGACTCCCAGGTTTGTCAGCATGCCAGGGAACAACGGCAGAGAGAACATGATACTCACATTGCAGCTGTGGTTGATAAACCTGGCGAAGTTCCCGCACTTGGTGGCATCGATGATGGTGTCGTGGTCGACTCTGAACATGTAACTGCTGCCGATTCCTTCATCCTCGTATCGCTTCTCACGCATGTCAGCAATGACCTGCAGAGGCCCCAGGCAGGCTCAGGCCACTCTGCACAACTGACCTCTGAGCAGCCACCTACACAAGGCTCCCCTGAGCTCTGCTCGTGCCAGGCAATGGGGGTTTATATGATCCCCATCGCCCCAAGAGGACACACACCTAACTGGAAACACAGAAGTTCAGGATGGGCTTCTTAAGGAGGATTCTCCTGAGTTCTCAGTTTCCATGGGTTGTTGAAATTCCCACCCTTTACCTCCAAACCATATGCCAACCTTCGCCCAGCCCACAGAGCTGATGCCTCCAACCCTCGCTGTCATACTCAAGGACTTCTTCCAGGGCTGATTTTGCTCAGATTTCACCCACAGCTTACCTGCCTGATGTTCTGACCCACGTACTCAATGACCATCTCATCAGCTGCAATGGGCTCCATAGCAAAAAGGCCCCAGTCGTGAATGTGGCTCTTGCAGAATTTTAGTTTTTTCTTCCGGAACTGCATGAAGAAAACACCCCGAAACCCCAACCCCGAATTAGCCACAGCACAGAACAGGAAAGGGTGTCTCTGGGTCCCGAATCTGCAGCAGGGGGTGATCTACCTTGAGCTGGTTGAACTTGAGCAGGTCACTGTCACAGCTACCAGTGAAGGAGGAGAGGAGCCTGCGTTGCTCTGATCGCCTCTCGGAACCAGCCCGGGTGGAAGCGTGAGGTTGGGCAGGGATGCTCATACCCTGGGAGGACAAATGGGTGATCAAAGCTGACCCAGCACCCTGCAGGCTCCCTGTGAGCAGCCCCTTGTGCTACAACACATCACCACAGAACACCTGACATCAAACATTAACACTTCCCACACAACCCCAGGACAGCAGACGAGACACAACAGCTTCCTCTCCCTCCTTGCCAAAAGGCAGGAAGCACCTACTGTGTGTGACAGTGTCAAACCAAATCCCATTCACACCTGGCACTCGTGGGTTCCTCACCTGTGTGTCAGCTGGAGGCTCCTCTGCAAAAGCTCGGCTATTGTTGAGGTATTTGAGTTTGTCCTTCTTATCAATTTTGTAATAGCCTTCGCTTCGTGCACAGCCCGTCAGGTGCTCCCGCATCCCGTCATCCCGCTTCTTCTTCTTGGGGGTAGAAAAGCTGGTAGGTGGCAAGAAGTTAAGGAGAAACACAGCCAGAGGTGGATATCAGACTAAACTTGCTACAGTTGCACAGAGCTAGCACCAGGAGCCTGGAAAATCAGGAAGGTTTGGTGGGGTTGCAAAAAATAACGTTACTACCGAGGTGCTGCTCAGCCCAAAGGCCTTGGAGAGATGCTGCTCTCAGCACCCTTGGGAAATCAGCTCCTTCAGGCACACGATACACACCTTCAGGTTTGAAGGCACCTTCAGGGCTTTGGCTCCTGGAAGGACAGGGGAGCTGTACTGCTGCCAGCTCACCCCAAAAACACAGCCATGAAGGCTACAACAATTGAGACTGACCCAAAAATGCTCCCTGTGAGGCAAAACATATCCTTGACACCAGAAAACTGAAGCAGAGGGACCATAAAAACCAAGAGGCGACGGCCTCAAAACCAGAGTGCTGAGGGTTTGCTGCAAAGCAGGAGAGCCTGCAGGTACTTTCACACTTGTCACACAGTGTGGCACACGATGAACTCAAGGTGATTCTGAAGTGGTTTAAAAAGTGAGTGTAATTTTGCTGTTACAATATAATCCTTATCAAGAGGGAAACATTTATTTTCACCATGGGTTTTGTTAGTTATCACTGACTATTTTAGGTGGTTTGGGTTTTTTGGTTTTGCTCTCCTGTCTTGCAGGAAGCAAGGGATGAAGATATCTGAACGTCACACAATCTCTAGCAACACACAAGGTGGTGTGTTTGTCTTCTTCAGCACGTAAACCTGTACATTCTTCCTGAAAACAGTACTGGAGAGTTCTGAGGTTTTTAGAACAGTCTTCTAGACTCTGCTCAGGAGATCACTACTGGTGGCTGCACACACACAGAGCCTGGATGTGCCACTTAGAAACCACTGACTTTATCAGTATTTCAAACTCAAAGCAAGTTAAAGCTGCTAGAACCACTAACTCCTTGTTTTGGGCACAGATGGTGAGATTATTTTTACAGCAAGTTTTAGCTCCAAGTGAAAGCTCTGTATGTACAGACTAGAAATTCCACAAGCAAGCTGGAGAAAAAGTCTGGTTACATGCAGACAGAAGCTTCTCAAACTAGGAAGGAAACCTCCCCAGAAGAGGTGCCTACAGACTGTCCCTGCACTTCCAGACTGAACGTGCAGCAAGCACAGCCACTTCTGCAGTATTTTTGTATTGCAGCTTCAGAGAATAAAACAGCCTAAAACTCCCTGCTCATCCAGGCAATTCCTGCTTCTCCCACCACCTTCTCGTGCATCTCACACGTGCTGCCAACACAGTGAGAAAGGATATAAGGATGGAAAACCCACAGGGTGTCATTGAGCCAGTCCATACCATTGTCCTGCTGTAACAAGCGGTCGTATGTGATACACATGAATTTGATATCCTCCTCGTCAATGCCTCCGTTCCAGATGTCGTACAGAATGGTCATCTCCTCAAACTCGGAGCGCGGCCTGAACTGCGGCCGGGGCGGGGAATACTCGGGGGAGGGGATCACTGGCAGCTCCTCAGATGTTTTCTTCTGCCTTCGCCACTGTCTCTTAGGTTTTGCATGAGCTTCCTCTTCCTTGAAGTCTTCATTCCACTGGTTCTCCAGTTCTTTGAATGGCAGTTTCTCTGCAACTGTCTCAGCTGCTATTTTCTCATGGAAACCGTCATTCCTGAAGTCCAGGGTGACGGCTTCAGGATCTTTCAGTCCATAGTAGGCATCGGGATGTCCACTCAACAGCTCTTTGCCCACAGCACCTTCCACCAAGGCCACTGGCATGGGAGGAGGTTCTATGGTTTTGCCCGAGTACACATCCAGCGAGAGGACAGAAGGTGGGGACCGCCTCGGCCGACCCGGCCTCCTTTTGGGAAGAACAGAAGGTGGTGGTGGGGGAGGAAGAATAGAAGCCCCAGGGGGTACTTCTGGGGAGAGCAAACCGGGTTTTACTTCTGCCTTGCATTCCTCGATGGGCATTCTTCCATCCCCATGCATGCAAGGCAGGGCTGCTACAGGTATTGGCTCATCAGGTGGCAAACCCATGTCCATGTGGAAATCTGCTTGCGGGGGGCTGGCAAAGGGGATAGGGGAAGGAACACTGTTCATGCTGATCGTAAGGGAAGCACCAAGAGGCTCTTTAAAGGTTTTCTCTTCTAGCTCATCCTCTGACTGTTTCTTGCCAGGCAGAAGGCAAGGAATAGTAGCACCAGCCTCTGGGAAAGTAGGCGTGAAATTGAAATCTCTCCCAGGAGTCCGAGGAATGCCACTGTTAATGCCAGGAGATTGGGATGGGTAGGAGAAGGGGCTCCCTGGGACTTGAGGGGAACTGAGGGTCAGGCTGCTTCCTGTAAGGGGAGCATCACTTCCTGGCGTGGCTGGAACAGTGTCCGTGCTCTGTGACTTCGCGAGGGGATGTGAAGACTTGGCCAAAATGTCCCGCCCGGGAGTCCTCGGAATCTCGTCTTCCACGGACGTTTTGGTCACCATTAATTGTTCAGGGAACTTTTCTGGAGGGACTAAAGATTCTTCCTTGCCGGGAGTGGATGGCAAGGGAAGCATGGAGGATGGCACCTTGTGGGCTGGCAGCAGCAGAGCCTCAGTCTCCGAGTGGATCATCACCTCCCGTCCCGGCGTGCGGGGCAGCCGCTCGTCCTCCTCCGCTGCCGACGGCGGCTTTGCTTTAACTCGGGTTTCCAAGCTGCTCTCCTCAGACTTGCCAAAGAAGCTGCTTTTGTTGGGCAGAGGTTCTCCAAAGACTCCCACTGGAGTAGAGATACAGAGAGCTGCCTCCTCCTCTTGAGATTCAGGCTTTGGACCTTCTTGTACCTCTGGCTCCAGCATGGAAGTGGGTTCGGACTCCTCCTCTGAAAGGGGAACAGAGAGGAGAATCAGGAGCTTTGCCTCCACTTGGTTACTTGCCACTTGCTAGTAAAGACATGTTTAAGATGCCACAATTAAAGAACAGCTCAATTCCACTGGGAGGCTTTAAAACTCCAGTGCTTTACATTTTGGAGGCACAGAGTGTAGAGTAATTAGACACTACCACACACATTCCTAATGGACCATAAAAACCCCACACTATTAATTTGAGGATTAGCTATGACAGAGACCAGAATGAAGGTTTCTCTGCTTTCAAAAGCCCTGACAACCTTTTGTAGAGACATTAAAGGAATGAACAGACTGTGGGGCCAGAACTTTGGAGGAGAGCTGTCAGAGCCCAGAGCTGTCACCTTTCCTGATGTGGGAACTAAACTAATTGCAGGCCAAGGAGCACCCTCAGCTCTCCAAGGTGGGAGTGATGGAGGGAATAGAACACTCCTGAACAACACATGAAGGAAACGGGAAGCCCTTGTAATGGATGAGGAGATACTCAGATGGTATCAATGAGGCAATTTATATGCTGCTCTCCCTGCAGCAGCCTCATTTGTCTGGAGTTTATTTACCCACTTAGGGCCAGGTCCAAAAGGAATCAACGGTGAATCTTGTTAGGCAGCTCAAAATAACATTTTCAAGTGGGAGAATGAAAGGAGATGAAAATGCCTGGAGAGTTGGAAGGGAGCATTCCCCATTTGTGCTGAACAAACCAGGGCTGCTGGAGCACTGCAACTCCTGTACGACAGAGCTGGGCTGCTCAGGAACAATGCTGCAGTTTGAGTTTGCTCCCAGCTTACCTGGAAAGCTCCTTACACACGTCAAGTTGCTCAAATGCAGGTGTTTCCACCTTTATGTTCTCTCAGCACACTGACCTGTTCTAGAAAGGATTTGTGCAAAACCAGTTCTTCTTTGCCCTGCCCAGTTTAACATTTTACCTCTTTGTGACTTTCAGATTTTTGCAGCAGCCAAGACACCCTGTTGTAAAGACTGGATTTCCAGCTCTCCAAGTGGCAAGACACTGCCCACTCCTCAGACACCACTGCTGCTCAAGGCTCCACAGCAGGCCCCACTAGGTGTGCCCTCTCTGTTGGCTCCAATTTTAACTTTTAGATTTCCCCCAGTTGCCAAACTACTCAAGGTTTATGCATCTCACTCCTGTTCTAGTAACAGGTTTCCAGTTTCCTTGGGTTAAATACAACTCTATATTGATTGAAGACAATTTCCCTTTTCCAGAAAACTAGAAAGCATCACTCATTTAAAAGGAATAGGTGATAAAAACCCCCACAAATAATATTAGGAACCATACGAAACTCCGAGACTCCAATCACCTGCCCCATGCAGCTTCCTTGTCACATACTGCTTTGATATGAAAATCAAAAAGAGCCAGTAGTGATATTCCTGTTCTGTTTCAGCAGCCATAGCTTTTCTATCTTGAGCTTCAGCCACCACACCACCCCATCAGTCACCCTCAGATGATGACAACTGTTCAGTTCCTGCAGGACTCCAACTAAACTGGCCCAGGATAAGATTCTGGATACAGTAACCACAGTATTTTTAGTAGCAGATGGCTCATGTAAAGCTCCTTACTAGGAAGGAAAGTTCAGTACAGACCTCTTTCCCTGTACAGATAATCCCTAGCCTAGAGTCAAGACTGGAAGAAGAAAGAGAACAAGGGAAATACAAACCCATACATATTGGATACTGGGAGAAAATATACTTGGAAAAGTGGTAACAAAACTCCAAAGCACACAGAAGGGCATACCTGGCCTACAGATGGGAGAGAGTGCAAGTTTTGTCTCCTGGTCTCTCTCCATAACCAAGTGTTTCAGAGTTTCAGCAGCAATAGAAGCCCCTGGGACTTGGCCACATTCACTTTCCCCTGCCTTGATTTCTTCACTGCCTTCATCTTTCACTGCCAAAGCTGGCTCGGCAAGTCCCAAGCCTGTTGCATCCATGTAGTCATCCACAGGATACAGGTCCAAAATAGTCTCCCTCTCATCATCAGGAAGCTCAAGACTAGCAGGTTCATGCTCTGGCTCAGCAACCATGGCTTCTCTGCCTTGATCTTCAGCCACCTCTTCCTCCTCTTCCTCCTCCTCCTCTTCATCCTCATCCTCCTCCTCCTCCTCATCTTCATCCTCCGAGTCTGAACTTGACTCAAATTCAGAGGAGTCCTCACTTTCATCAGATGATTCAACTTCAGCCTTGGAAGACGAGGGACTTGCTACATCTACAAGAACAAACTGCCATTAGCTCTGCTTTCTGGCTTAATTAAACAATCAGGGGCAAGTATCCCCTCTGCTGTAAAACTGGAAATAGCATCAACAGCAGCATGTGGGTTTGAAGGAGTGGCCTCCCAATTTATTTAATTTTGCAGAGAATTATAAATCCTTTCTCTGGGTGCTTCCAACAATCACCATACAACAGGTGAGGAGCAGAGCTGCCTGGCACCTTCCCACGTGGGTCTCTTGGTGTGTTGTATCTTTTACTGAGATTTTCTGCTGCCTTTACAACACTGCCTTGAGAAGTGGAAACTACCACCTTCTAGAACAGCAGCTGATAGATAGGACAAAGTTATTATCAACCAAATTACCCTTGTCTGAAACATCCTTCTACTCCCAGCCACTCCTGTTTCACAAAACAAGCACACATTTACCTGGGCTTGAGACCTGTGTCCCTGTGCCAGGTTGGGCTGAGGTCAGGTAGGGGCTGGAGAGCTCTAAAAGGACCCAGTGACTGAGAGGTCATGGGAATCTCACAGGTAACAATTAAAAATATCTCTCTGCATTTTATTGTGTAAAACTGCCCACCAGTGAAGGGAGGTGCACAGGTAACAAAATCAGCTCACAAAGGCAGAAGGGAGACCACAGCTGACCCAAAGGTGACACTTGCTGCTTCCACTGGAGCTGCTTACCCTCCTCGGAGTCCTGCTCCTCCTCCTTGTCACTTGTATCTATCCCTGTCTCCTCTTCATCATCTTCATCCTCGTCTTCATCATCATCTTCATCCTCATCATCTTCATCCTCCTCATCCTCCTCTTCCTCCTGTGCAAGAAAGCATTGCCAAAAATGAACAGTGCCTGAGCCTGTGACCTGGCTGTCAGTGCAGTAACCACCAGGGACTCTCAGGGAGGCTGTCAGAGAACCTGAAGAGGGAGTGACCTGACAGAGGCTCTGTAAGGACAGACCCCACCTGGAGCACTCATATCCCAGAAAAGGGAACTTTGGCATTTGGCATTACCAGGATCCCTTTCAATGACAGACAGCATTGAAACTGCAGCCACACACCAACATACCTTGCCAGGTGCTGCTTTCACCAAGCCTCCCTCTTCTTCCTGCTCCTCTTCCTTCTCTGAGGAGGACTCTTCCTCTTTCCCTGATGTCTCATCCCCCTCTTCTCCCTCGCTGTCGAGCTCCAAGGGCCTTGCTGGTCGCCGTCGCAGCCCCACTGCCTCTGCATCCTTCTTTGACAGCTCAGATGTTGTATCAGAAGCATCCCTGTCCCTCTCCGACTCTTGAGGAGCAAAAGCAACAGAAGTTACCATCAAATACCTTAGAAAGGACAGAAGGAGTTGACTACATAAGGGAAATGTTTTCTTTGGGAAGACTGAAGTTAGGAGCAATGTGCCCATGTGGTGTGAGGGTCCCCAGGCTTACAGGGACTTGCTGATGTCACTGTGAACAGAGCTGACGGCAAAAGGTGGGTGGCCAAAGCTGACACTCCCTAGGCAGAGCAGACAGGAGACATGGCATGACTGAGGTCAGGACAGGTAACCTGAATTTAATGCTTTTTTTCCCATTTTTTGGCTTCAAAACCACTTGTTAATCTGAATCGACTTCAACATGAACCCATGTGCAAAACAAAAGGTATTCAAAGCTTTGTCTCCTCTTTACTCTTCCCTGGTTATAGGAAATAATGTTAAGATATTTTCAAACAGATTTTTCTGGCAAATAACTTTGGTTTCTTCCTCAAATCAAATGCAGAGCAAACTGTTACGTGCTTCCTCCCACCACATCCCAGTGAGCTGTGAGCACACCCCAAACAGCCCATGAACCCATCTGAGCCCCTTCTGCTGGGGCCCAGCACAGCTAAAATAGGTTATGAGTTATTCTTAAAATGTGGGTCTTAAACTTCCCACCAGTGACTTTCAGATAATTGAACCCAGAGGGGCTCTGTCCCAGCTGATCAGAGCTCTGTGAGAAGCAGGGTTTGGCTCAGATCCTTGACTCTGTTTCACTGTATGCACACTGCTGTGAAGTTTAAAGGGATTCAGCTTGAGTGGGGTTTGCATCTGCTCCTAGGTTTCAAACAAATGCACTTTGCAAACCTTCATCTTCATCATCCACAGAAGTAGAAGGCCGGATTCTCTTCTGATCTCCCGCTGAGGCAGCTTCAGGTGGCTCCTTTCTTTTCACCTGAACAAAAGACACAATTAGCATTTCTGAAAGTTTAGACACAGCAGAAATCAACTTCTTAAGCAAATTGCCACTCTTTTAGTTCGCTGTGGTCACTGACAGCAGAAACCAAAGGCCACTTCCCAGCTCTTGATCTCTTTATTTGCTTGCAAACAGAATTTCACTCTGAATGAAACTCTACCCCTTCAATTTGCATGAAAACACCCTGGGTACCAGCATGGTGCATGTCATCACCAGGTACTTTGAGGATGACAGAGAAAACTCCTGACAAATCCACGTGTCTTAGATTGTAGCAGAAGAGAAAGTACATCTTAAGGAACCTCAAAGCAAGTTTTACTCTAAATAAAGACTAGAGAATCTCTCATCCCAAACCTTTACTTGCACCTTCTGTGCATTCAAAAATCCTAATTTCAGGGAAGCCCTCTACACTCTCTATCCCACACTTCTTTTAAGATAATTTTAATTTTTTATGCTTTTCCAAATGGATACTCTGTGCTTCTGAGGAGACAGAGTTTACACTTCAGAACACTTCAGGTGCCAAATGATCAGAAGTTCCAACCAAAACAGTAACTGTGTAAAGCACTATGAGCATATGTGTATTTTTATGATCATGCTGAAATGCTGTGTCCTAAACACAGGCAAATGTCCCCTTTCCCTTGCAGAGCAGGGAGATCCTCTACAGACAATTCACACAAGTGCAGGATGAAAAGCTAAGGGAACAGAGGGTCCGTGCTCTGGTCCTGGGGGGTCAGAAGCAACCCCCGAGTGAACACAGAGTGGGGTGAACAGCCTGAGGGCTCTGGGGCACAAACCTAGCGAGGTCTGTCCTCCTAAGGCTCCTCTCTGGGGGATGTCAGCATAAGGAAGAGAGTTTTTTGTTTTCACCTTGAAGGATGGCAGCCGGATGGCCCCTCGTAACCCAATGCCCAAACCGATTGCCTCATATCCCAGCCCCTCTCCTTTGTTCCAGTTCTCCAAGAGACAAGAGGCAATTCGATCCTTCGGCTTTGGTTTTTCCTCCAGTTCTCCTCCAGACTTCACTGGAGTGAGAGACGCCTGCAACAGAGAAGGCACATTTGAGAGGGGAAGCTTCTTGGGAAGGACACAAAGTCTGGAAACCATTTAGACAGCCAAGGTTTGGGAAATATCACTGCCCTGCCCAGGCATCAGTTTCTTTGAGGGTATCTGAAGGTGCCCCACACCTGAAAGGAAACAGAGCTGCACAGGATAATACAAATAACTTGAGTGTGCTTTAGGCACGTCAGCCAACAATGTGTTATCTTCCTTTGCTAACCCACATAACTGAAAGCAACTCCAGACCTTCCAGTTGGGAACACCTTCCTTCTGTTGAGTGTGAGGCCAAATATAGTGCATCAAAAATCACACACATCCCTGTGTTTCCTTAGCAACCACAGCCCAAGTCCACAAAACCTGTCAGAAGGCTCCAGTCCTGAGAACAGGAACATAAAAACATTTGGGCAAAACACCAAAGGGTCTACAAAATAGACACAGGGCCTCAACAAATCTTTTTTTTCACCAGAGCTGAGATACAAAGGAAGAGCAGGAATTCAGACCTGTGCAGCTGTGGAGCAGTGGACAAGCCAGGAAAATGTCACACATGGTGGTACATCACGCCCTGCCCGATCCAGGGGCACTGGAGGTGACACTCACCTGCATCAGCCCATGGAATAACACCCCAAACAGTTTCTCTTGCACACCCTAAGAGAGCTCACGTGCTGAAGTGGGCTGTAATCACCAAAGAGGCAGCACAGGCTCAGCTCTCCTGCTAATAAGGGATAAGACTAATGGGAATATCAAGCAGAGAATCCAAGCAGCAGTACTCCATGGCCAGGATGCCTGGTTATTCCTGCCACTCTGCTTAATGCACCTTACTCAGGCTTTCAAACCTAAACCCACCACTAGATTTGGGAACAAGGGAAAGCTTTGCACTTGCTCAGGCAGAAAAGGTCCATGGAATGTGCTGCCTTCCCTAGCAAGGTGCTCCTTTCACAGCTTTCACCCCATACATTTTCCACCCTGCCTGACCCAGAACACCAGCTTTACCTTTGAGCCTTCCCACCCTCTACCTAGGGCATGATGCCTCTTGGAAGTCAATCAGCTGCCAGACTTGGAATCAATCAATCAATCAATGGAATATAGTAGCCAGAATCAGTGTGATGGCAGAGCACATGGGGAACTGACCTCCAGGTGCCACCAAGGAGTCCAGTAACCTCATCCTCACACACACAGACATCAGCAATGGGAAGGTACACTTTGAGCGGAATATTCATATTTTGTTTTCTGCAAAAGCAGGCAACTTGTTCCTGAGAAGGAATCCTGTCCCACCCCAATGCCAGGAGTGCCCAGCCCTAGCAGAAAGGAGGCTCTGAAATCTGTGAGGTTTTTCTCCACTCAACAGTAACACATGTCCTGGGGCAGAAATGGTTCTGGCATCTCTGTTCCTGGACAGAAAGCACACATGCAGCAATTTCATATTTTCAATTACACTGGTCGCATCCAACATAACCTGTGGCAAGGACTGTGGCAAGCTGCTGTGATACAATCACCTTCCCTTCCAAAAATTGCTTACAAATCCCAGGTGAGGGAAGAACACCCCAAATCCAGTCATAACTTAGGATGTAAAAGAGCCTGAAGATCTGCCTCAACTCGCTTCTGCTTCTTCACCACAGATGTCTGGTTTAAAACAATTTCTTCAGTATTTCAGTTGCTGTTTTTGCAACTATTTGCTGGATCTGTTTCATTTATTACCCTGGAAACTCAGGGGCCTCCTCCAAGACTGTCAGCACACGCTCGCTGGCAGAAGAAAAGCTCTGAGCATTAGTCAGGAGTAGAGGGACGGGGTTTCTGCTGCACATCACTCCAGCCAGCTCTAAGCCACAGCAAATTACACTGTCATAAAACAGCTGTTAAGCAGCAGCATTACCAACCCCTTCAGAAAGCCAAGGAGCTCTCCCAGGCACCAGAGTTAACACGCAAGTGGTTTACAAAAACAGGTGGTGAGGATACTGCTCTGAAAACTGACATCTGAAACAGACCTACCTGCAGGTTGTGGTTTGTTCTGTTATTTTTACAGTAATTCACTGCAGTGGTAATTTGGAGGCTTGCATTAACCTTCCTGTAGTGTTAGGTTTTTTGGGTAGTGACAAATTCACCACACATTAGATCACAGAGCTGTTTGCTGGCTGAGGTACACTTCAAATTGGGTGAGAAAAGGATCAGAGGATTCATGCAAAGCTGTTTTCTCAACTAATCCCTGGAACTCTTCGTGCATTTGGCCAATGTTAAGCTTTTGAGTTAATTGCTGCTTTCTACATGCACTGGGGAGGGGGCAGAACTGGAAATACCCACAAATCTCATTGCACAAAGTGGGGAACACAAAACAGAGGCTTGGTGGTTTCAAACACTCCTCTTGCATCTGACCTTAGTTTTTCGGAGCTAAACTTCAGCTTCCTCTCGTACATAACCTTTTAGGGTTTGGGGTGTTTTAAAGTCAGCTCCAGACCCCCGCTGACCTCACACACTGGCCACAAGCACTAAGAACAGCTCTCCCCAGGACCCAGGACAGAGCATGCGAAAACCCACTTTTGCCAGACGTTCCTTCTTGTCCCACCAGTCATCAAACGCCCGGAACGCCACCACTTCGACCATCTTGCGGTTCAGGTCCCTTTTCATGATGGCCTTCAGTTCCTTCACAATGACCAGGAGGACTCCATCCACAGTGGCTTTGTGGGGATCTTCCTTCTTCGGCTCATAACCCGGGGGCGGCACCGAGGGGTCAAACTTGGGCAGCGGCGGCCACTGCTGCCCGCGGGCGAGAGCGGCTCCCATGGAGAACGGGCGGTAGGGAGGGAGATTCACAAACTGCATCCGGCCCGTCATGAAAGGCGGATACTGGTACGTGTTCTGCGCCTGCATCATGCGGCTCAGCATCTGGGTTTGCATCTGGAAGGACATGGGCATGCCGCCCCACTGGTTGCCCAAGACGCTGATCATATCCACCTGCATGACCGGGAACATGCCGGGATGGAACGGGGGGAGCGGGGGCAGGATNCTGGGGAGGCGGAGGAGGAGGAAGGGGAGGGAATCCCGGCGGTGGCAGCGGGGGGATGGACGGGGCCAGCACCGCCGTGTTGCTGACGGAGGAGTTCACCACAATGGTTTTGGCACATTCCGCGCTGGTGATGGGCGCGGGGTTGGTCTCGTCGTCGGAGATTTCCATGTCCTCCCCTGAGGAATGCTGACCCTGCCACAAAAGAGAGAGGAAAGGTGATGAGCACATTCTCTTTACATTAAATACCACAGCGCTGAGCTGCTTCAAACAAAAGGTAAGTTTAACACACATTTTAATTGGGAACGGAGAAAAGCGAGCGATGCTCTGAAAAGACAGGGCCCACTGAGCAGCTGGTGCCTATTGAAGCTTTTCTCTTCCGTGTCAGACCTCAGGAATCAGAGAGGTAAAAGCTTTCTAAAAGAGCATCAGCACCAACTGAACAAAACCCTCAGTTTCTATGCAGCAGGAGGAATTTCTCCCATGCTTGGTGAAATGCACACAATCCGAATGTCCTTCAATGCAAGATACATTATCTCTGATTTGCATCTAGTACTCCTAGGTACATTACACCGTGAGTTTTTATTCCTGAGTTTTTCCATGCACAAATAATTACCCTGTTTTTTAATTATAATCCCTGGCTCATTTGCTGTCAACTCCTAACCTCTAATTGGGGAAAGACAATACCTCCACATGGCTGCTGCTACAAAAAGTTGTCTTGACTAGACCACAGCAATTCACATGGGAAAAAAGAACCCCAAATCTGGTTAAATTGCTTTTAAACATCAAAGTCGTAAATGCTGGGATTCAAAGACATAGCCTATGTTGTGTTTTGGGACAAAATAAATACTTTACTAGCCACAAGAAATGCAGACTTGCAGAAAATGCTAAAACTGTGTCTTACCTCTGCTGCCAAAGGGATAGAAACTGGATTAAAACAGAGGGTGCCAGCTTGCTCTGAAGTCTCAAAGCTCCCTGGCTAGGTTTTGTACAAAAGAAAAGTCTCAGGGACTACCTCCACCCTCAACAGCACATGGTCACACCTGCTCACTGTGTCCTACAGACACTTCAGTCCTCAAGGTGTCTCCAGCACCAAGAATCCACATGCATGACTGTCACATCCCTCAGCTATTGAAACCCTGATATGAAATACAGTAACCAAATACTGCTGGAAGACATATCCACACAGTGACAGTTTATCTAGGAAACATGAATGGGGCTGATCTCTGACTAAAATGATGACAGCTGACATGACAGGGTCCCTGTACCCTCCAAACATACATCTCACATTGCTGATGTCAGTGAAGAGCCCCCCGTGCTCCCCAGCACAGCCCAGGGCACAGCAGGAATGCTCCTCCTGGCCAGAGCCCTCCTGCTGCCCTGGGAGCCAGGAAGAGATCACCATCAAGTGCCTATTTCTATCACAACCCTGGCAAGAGTTTTGGAACCTGCTGGCTGTTATCAGCCAAATTTGACTGTAGATCCCAAAGATATTTATTATTTGCTCCACATTTGGTGCCAGCAGGTGCCTTTTCTGTCTGCTCTCCTACCAGTCTCCCAAGTGTGAAAGGAAAGAGAAGTATCAGATACTGGAGAACCTGGAGGTTCTGGGAAGAGCTGCTGAGGAGCAGACTTTGTTGGTAGTTTTCACATTGAAGCCACTGTGATTTGGTTCTTAACCTGTGAATTTCTTACTGGGGTATGCAAACAAAAGCAGGAGCAGCTGAGTTGATTCTGCTACAAACTGTCGCTGTGTGAAACTGAGCAACCACAGCTATCCAAATCACTCCAAATGTTTCCCGTTTTATCAAAGGTCATCTCTGCTACAGCAGCTACCACCAGAGAGCAGGCTGAGCACGATGCTTGCAACAGCAGCTGTGCAAACCCTCCAGTCCTGGCACCTCCCCTCGCATTTCTCTGCTGCAGCACGAACTCACCGCCTCCCGCAGCGCCTGGGTCACCCCAAAAAAGCCACTCGCAGTTTTAGTGCCCAAAATGCCCAACAAGGAGACACCTTTCACCTGGCAAACCCTGAGCAAGAGCTACTGACACCTGGTAATGGTGATGGAGAGGGGACTCCCCTGTAGTCACAGTCGCTTTAGTGCATCTGTGCATGCAGGGAGAACTCCGAGGGCTGTTTTGTAAACCCTGAAATGAGCAGCTAAAAAAAAGCAGAGGTGAGAACCTATTGCACTCGAGTCTTTCCAAAGCCCAGTTGTATCATGCCCACATCTGGCTCACACTTCTCAGTGGGTCTCACACCCTGCATCCTCTCCCCAGCTGCTCTATTGCGGTCACGTCCCACGCCGAGGATGCCGGGGAATAAAAGGACATTCTGCAGTTTCAACTACTGCAGCTCCAGTGAAAGGAGCAGAGGAAGAGCAAAAAGGAGGACTGTGGCAGGTGTAAACAAGATTCCTGTGAAACAGACCCCGGTTTTCACTAAGTGAACACAAAAGGCCCTGTTAAAAGCACTGGCTCCAATTGCAAACGCTGGATGATGCTAAAGGTCAGCCCTGGATAGAAAGGCAGGAGTGTTCAGGCTACCAAAGACAGAAAAATCAGCTGCAAGTTCACATTCATCTCATCTGATGGATATGGAGAAAAGTCACCTCATGAGGCCTCAGGGGAGACCAGCACAGAGCAGTGTCAAGCCACAAATTCTCCTCAGTCCCTCCTGCAGGATCTTGCACCCTCCCGGAGCCCTCCCAACCTCCAGCAGCACCAGCAGCCTCCAGCCCATCCCAGCCAGTCCTGCCACACGAGATTTGTGTGCTCCTGCCCATCAGCCAGAGCCCACTGCCATCCACAGCAGCCTCTCATCAGCCTCAGTACCAATGAGTCCTGCCTGATAAATGAGGCTGGCTTTCCCTCTTGAAGGAAATATCACATAGAAGAGCCAGTCCTGAAACTGCAGAGGGGTGGCAGGACTAGCAGGATTCCATGCTTTAGGGCACAGAGCTTCCTTCTTCCATACATGCATTAATTTTTACTTAAGCTGAAATGAGAATTGCTAAAGCAATAACCAGTGTTTAAAGATTGAAAGGTTGGTGGTTTTTTTCACTTTTGGTGCTCAGATGGGTCTACAGGAAGCAACAACAGATTCCCTGCTTCCTACAATGTTGGGCTGACAACTCACCTCCTCTTGCACAGTGCACACAGTCTCTGCTCCTGTTTTATCCCAAGCAAGATGGATAGGGAGACAGGAGATTAAATGGCAGGGAGAAAAGGATCAGAAAAGGCACAGGGAGTAGGGCAAAAGAATCATAAGGTTAGGAAAGGGGTCAAACCAAAAGAAGATCATCTACAAGGAAGTCTTTAGAGAAAGTTAAGAGTAACGAATATTTAAAGAGAATGACTTTCCTGTAACTGCTCAAATCTAAGAGGGAAAAATGTAGGCACCAAGTGAAAGAGATCAAGGTACAGATAGAAAAACCAAGGGGAGACATAGAAAGATCTTCTGTTATTTGAATTTCTTTTCATGCACAGGTCTGAACCTGGATTTACTATGGTTGGTACCAAATACCTCTCAGGGTAGAGCTGAAAAGCAGCTGTGCTATCTTCTCAAAGAAACTGTCTTCTAGCTGGCCTCCCTCTTTGCTCTCACAAGCAGAAAAAAGTGAGCTGATAGATGACATACTTATTGCTATGAGAACATCACGACCATCACTGTCAAAAAACCCTGTGTCAATCAGTCTCAGAGTTCACCTGCCTGTTTCTGAGGTCATCTGGTACAATGCCACCAAAAAACCTTCCTTCAGCCCACTGAGAGAAAAGCCATTTCCAGCTAAATTAATTTGTGCTGCCATCTTTACTTTGAATTAATTAAATTAAGAGTTAGCAAAACAGGTATTTAATTATACGCATGACACATTTTTCCAAAGGTTCTTTAATGATGCAAATTTGTTGGGAGAGATTCATGTCAGCGTAACTGGTTATAAATGGCCTCATTCACTGTTCACCCAAAATGTTAATTGCCACCTTTAACACCAGCAGAGTGTGCAGAGACTCTTAAGTTAAATGAGGGAATATCCTGGGATGCCACTCCTTCATCAGCTGGGACAGGGACAGGGTAGAGCCACTGGCTACAGGGTATTGATCCCACCTCAGAGCCATACCCAGCATTTTGCAAGCAAATGTTAATATCTCCAGAGAAAAGAAACTACATCCTAATATTTGCATGCAGACCTGGCAGCTTCCAGATGTGAGGACTTCCATCCCCTGACCCAGAGGAGCACTGACACCGTGACAATAACTGGGAGTTTCACTGTACACACTGTTCAGTACCTTTCTTACAGGCAGAGAAATTTCCATTTCCTTCTAAAAGGCCATCTGATAAAAGAATTTACTCAGAATTTCAGAACGCATTTTGAACAGCTTACAGCTCATTTCACTTAAACATTCTTCTGGGTACCAAGTTACTTATATTTCAGGTAGGGAACTGTACCACTGAACACAGCAACTACTCTGGCATAACCTGGCTGAGCTCTGGTGCATCAAAATAATGAAATGCAGGATTGATGGCATTCAGCACACTACAAAGGCATTAGCCTTCATGTTTTCAATAAAGCTAGAACTTTAAAGAAGGCACTCTTGGACAAAAAAGTTTTCCTAACCTGGTTAAACAGCCATCACTTGGTTTTAGATTAAGTCCAAGTAAGGGTTGAAAAAATTATAACTGGTTATGTCACACTTTATCCTTACAAGAAAGCAGGGAAAGAAAAGCCTTCCGAGGTGAAGAGGAGAGGACAACTGACTGAAGAGGGTCATACACCAAGTCACTAACAGAGTCAAGAACAGGCTCCAGATCCCTCTGACCTTCTATACCCCAACTCCAGCTGCCTCTCCAGGCTGGGCTCACACCAGGCTCCTCACTGCCTGTGCTCTGTGTTTGACAAGGGAAACAGCCACAATCCCTGGGTGAAATCAGCTCAAATTCTCTAACACACAATTCTCTTCCCAGACTCCTTCAGCAGAGCACATCCAAGAGAATGCCACATTTCAAAACTGCCACCATCCGGAACAAAAATGAAGCCTGAGGTCACCAACCAGCCACCTGCAACTCTTCCTCCAAGACAACTTCACTGAAAAACTCCTTCCAAGTTTGGCCCAGAGAACCCCACCATTCACTCTGCTAACAAATACCAAATACCTCCTGCAGCACCAAAATTTGCAAACCCAGCGAGGGCTTCACTGAGTATTGCTTTGTTCACTTTTAATCTGCTTTTAGCTTGCAGGTTCCCTGTTCTAGGCAAAGCACAGGAGGAGGAGCCGTGGCTCTGAAGTGTCCCCTTGTCTTGCCAGGAGAGCAAGGCTCAGACAGGATGACATGGCAGAGGGACTGTGCTGAGCATTCACACCTCGTCGTGTCAGGCGTGAACAAGGCAGACTCTGCCCCTTATTTACAATGCACACAAGTATTTTTACTTTGCTAACCATAATTATAGCCCTGCCTGGAGAAGAACACACACAAGGGTGGTGCTTTGCTGGTGGTGCAGACGGGGAGTACAGGAGGTCAGAGCCACTCCAGGTGGTTTGCCAGCAGTCCAGCAGCAAAAACACAGAGCAAACTGCTGCCTGTGCCTCCCTGGGTGAGCTTTCCAACCTGGTCAGGTCACTGTGCTGTCCCCAGTGCCTGTGGTGGCTCGTGGGGCCAGCCCACCACCACCTCAGCCTGGAATCAGGTTGCTGCCTCCTCCCCGTGGGTTAGTCAGGTCTTTCAACCTCCTCTGGGCAGCTGAGAGAGCCCCCGTCCTCCTGCTGCAGCCAGAACCCACGAGGACAACCAGAGCAGCTTTTAATTGGAACAACTTTCTGGTGTTTGCCCTGTAATAAAATGCCCAGCTCAGTAATTGGCAAATGGAAAGATTTACATATTACAAATCAGTGATTATAAAATATCTCCAGCAACATGTGATTCTATCTCTAGAAAAGAAGACTGCAAGGTTTTTATGCAGTTATATATTTATATAGCACTTAATAAATGAACTCACAAGCAAAGGCTGCAAACACACAGACCAGAGTGATGGACTCAATGCTGTGTCCCACAAAAAGGGTCACCAAAAAGGCCCTAATGGAACAGGGATTTCTCACAGAAGGAGAGACACTCCTTGGATGTTTTGGGTTCTCTAGTACCAATTGCCAAAGTACCTCTCACTACCCTAGAGAAGAGAATTCAAGCTCTCTGTGATGACAATATCCCACCTACCACACACACTGTGTTGGCTCAGGTTGTGTTTTGGTCTGGTACTTACTTGCAGCACTTCTTTGGCACAGGCAATGCTCCCCACACCTACAGGGCTGCCCAACAAGTAAAACAAGTGACAATAATATCCCAGTGCTCATTGTAAACAAACAGCACTGCAAATGCCAGCCCAATTTACGCCACTTACTTTCCTTCCCAAGGCCAAAAGAGAACTTTGAACTGGTATCTCGAACCACAGAAGGATCTGGAATTCCCTGGAAGATCCTGTTGGTCGCAGAACAAGGGGACAGGGGTGAGGAAATGCCATGTGCTTGCTTGTGTCTCACAGTGTGCTCCATCAGGTGCTGGTCCCTAACTAGACCATCCTGCACGTGTGGAGATGCCAAAGTAGGGGTTTGGAAGGATGCAGGGAAGCAGCTCAACTGGGCTGTCAGTGTAGGGCAGGAAGGGCTCTTGAGAGGGGAAGGCACATGGGGTAATGTTTACAAAGGGAAAAGGTCTCCTCACTCCCTCCCAGTATTTCCTGACACCAGGAACAGAAGTAAATTGACTATGTTTTAAGGACAGCAGGAGAGCTGGACAGCTGCCCAACAGTCCGTGCCATCATCAGAAAATCTAGTGAATCAAGATGACAAAACAAGCTAAAATGATCCCTGTAGGATGGACAGCAGTGCCAAGGAGCAACCCAGCCTCATGCAAATCCACATCACACTTCCTGCAGGCACTCACATGCACTGAGCAGCTGAAATGGGTCTCAATACTTTGATGCCCCATTTGAGACTCCAGAGGGGATTATTCTGTCTCCCTGCAGGACAGTGGAATAACATCAACATCTCCACAGAAAAGAACTGAGCAGTAGCTTAAATCAGTGTTTCCCAAAGCAAAGCCCCTGATATGACACAGGGCATGAAATGCTCCATACAAAAAACTCACAAAAATAAAAGAAAATTAATGCTATGATTGAATAGCGAGGATTCAGGCTGTTTTTACTTGACTGTACATAGGATCTCCAGTGGCTGTAGGAAATAATGCATGGATTCTTCCTTCCAGAAGTCAAAATAGATCCTGGAGTAATAAACACCCACCTAGGCAGCTGCTAGGCATTTCCACAAGGCCAAGAACTTCTTTCATTCAGCAATTGATACAGGGGAGGACAGACAATTCTAGGTGAAGCAAGAAGACAGAGGTGGGAAGCCCATGTGGTGCTGTCTGAGGTAAACAGAACTTTACTGATCCAGAAAAAAGACACCTTGAGGAATGTGATCCCAAGGGGAGAACACTCAATCATCATTCAGTACTTTCAAAAATCCATTCTCTTGGCAAGACAGCACCACAGTCCAGTTTTCAATGTGGATTTCAAGAGCCCACTGCAAGAGCTTCCTAGGACAGAAATCCTCAGAGCCAGGAACTAAGCCAGTGGGAAAACAACTGCCAGATCTGCCTCAGCAGAAATCCCAAAGAGATGAACTGGCAAAGAGAACTAGGTTGAGGGGGTTGCTCTGTTTTTTACTAAGTTAGTAAGCCATCCACAAAAAACATGGCTTAATCCAGGTCTTTCTCCCTCCCCAAAGGAGGAGGCTCCAAACTGCAAACCTCATGGCATATGAGGGATATTTGAAGCAGCCAGACATTACCTCTGGGCTTCCCATGCACAAGAGACTCTTTGGTGTCTGCAGGGAGAGGCCAACATAACATTCCTGGGGTCCACATCCAGCAACGCTGCGACTGGAAACTTCCAGACACCCCGACTGCACAGATGTGAGCAGAGACCCACGTGAACATCCAACTGGGCAGGTCAGAAAATACAGTGAGGGTATGAGATGGGGGGTCCCTGGCCCCCAGCCCGAGCTCAGGGAGGCCTGGCCATGCCCCCATGCGAGGCTGGCCTGGACAGTGGCCCCTCCTGCATTATGTGGACAAATCCAAACTGGCAGGGCGAATGTGTGCCAATTCAGGGGCAGCGTCATGTGGCCACAATGTTTTTCATCACATATGAAACACCCTAAAATTGGATTTACCATCTCATGGAACCATGGCCTTTTCCCTCAAGTCTTAAGTAGATCTCATTAAAGAGGAAAAAAAAGGGTTTCTTTATAGTGGGGAGGAGGAGGTAGGGAAAAGGAAGGAGGAAAAGAGAGGGGTGTTAACATCGGGAAGCCATGTAACAAGGCAGGCTCTTTCCACAGCAATGGTTGTTCTGGTTTCCCTATTTTAGATGGGGGGAAGGGATAGCTGAAGAGCTATTTGCAATCTAACTTCAAAGGCTTTAGTCGGCTGGGAAGCTAAGTCATGCATAAAAGGATGGTAGAGTGGCAAGAAAATACCCCCTACAGATAAATTAGTCAGGGAATGTTCTCTGCTTCTCCCAAAGACTTTCATACAGCCAGACTGGCTTTACCCAGGTAAAGCCCTTTTCAGACACCAGGTTCAGTGATGCAGAGTTCTGGGAACTAACCAGGCAAATCCAACAGAGGAACTGAACAGTCTCTCTGAAAAACAGAAAGGCACTGGTCCACATGCAATGGGCTCCTCTGTCATTTTCTGCCACCTCAGCTATTATTTTATTTTAAGGTCTCTCCACACACAAAAGATGCAGAGCTCGAGGCAGCATCCCCTTCTCTAAAGATGCAAAGAAAAGCAAGGAATTCAGAAGAAATCACACTGTACAGAGAACTCATTTCCCAAATGATTCTGTTACACTGCCTTGCTCTTCACACTGGAGTGCAGAAATGCACCCACATTTCTAAAGAAGGCACTTTGCAATCAAAAATAAAGGGACCTGGCAACATTAGATCAGAGTCCACTTATAAGTAAAAAGAAACCACCCTGCAATAACTGCATGTGCAGAGTACACAAATCCCTCACAGCTCAGTGCCTGGCAGGAGCTCACATGCCAGCCCCTGACCTCACCCCCATACTTCAACCTTAGGTCAAATGGAGCCATGAACTCAGATCTTGCTACCAAGAAGGAGATAAGAAAGGAGATAAGCATGGAAAACAGTCTAGCTCCCCAGCTGATAGCAGCCTATTGAAGAATAGGTCGTACACAAGCTGTATTTAAACAGTTCTAATCAGCACAACTAGGCCAGTTTGATATTCTTCCCCTTTTACAGAGTACTACTGGCTGTACCCTTGAGTATCTGAAATCACGTGGCTGTCACGGTTATGGCAGCATTTTCAGTGTCCTGTTCAGGGCTCTCCGCATTTCAGTGTTAGTACTAACAGTGGTTTCATTTGCAAGACCTGGATGTTCCCAGTGCAACCTTGAGTCTCCTCAGAAGAGAGGGCAGAAATGAAGGAATTTTGGGTCTTGAAGGAGAATGGGCAAAAGAGAAGAGTTTTTGTTAGATCATTCATCAGTCTCATCCTTTAAGGCACTCCTGCTCACTCCCATGTGCCCTCCACACTGCTCCTCTTCCAGCAGCTCTGTTCTAGCCCAGCACCAGCTTTTTGAAAAGAAATATGCAAGAAAGATGGAACACAGTGTTAATAAGGTCTTTAGGACCTTGTTATCATGCTAACTGCAGAGCCATGATGGCTTCATGGTATGGTTTCCAACTAGGAAACCTGTGGCTTTATGTTCTGGAGACAGCCACCACCATCACCCCAGACAGGACAATAGGACATCTGCTAGTTTCTGAATTCCCAGAAAAACTGCTGCAGAGAAGATGGTTCAGCCAGCCCACATGATCTTGACTAACAAAAAGCATTTACCCACTCTGGACAAAGCCCCTACTGGAGGTGGCACAAATGCTCTGGGTCTGCTGGGACACAGCCATGGAGTGGCCCCAGGGAACAGGAGGCTCAGGAGACACAAACCCTCCCTGGCTGTGAGTCCTTCACAGCAGTGACCACAAGTGATGAGTGGCACCCTAATGAGTTTAGCAGCTCCTCATTTTCTGAGCATTACAACAAAAACCTAACAAGTCCTTCCCAGCAAAGCAGTAAATGCATTAAAACCCAGCTAGACCACAAGAGATGCTTCACTCTGAGGAGCCTATTTCCAGCAGCTGAATAGATGTTCTTCTTCAAAAGTAAGGGTGAGGCCAGCAAGAAACAGTTCCCCTTTGGTAACATTTCTCTTCTCTCTGGAGGCAGCTTGAATTTTTCACTGCTTTATTTCCTGCTTGGATTTTTCTTCTTTTGCTGTACTCAGAGTTAACTAAGTGCATGCAGTTAGAGAGGACAGAATCAGGCTTATCAATTGAGGAATGTACCATATTAATTAAAAAAAAAATCTTTTCCTAAGACAAAGAGCAAGAAATATGTCCAAGTTGTCCTTTTTCAAAACCTGTTCAGTGAGGGAAATGCAACTTTTTCTCCCTACCTCTCCCTTTGCATGATAAAAACATAACAACCCTTGTAGCTGCCAACTGCTGACTGACCCCTTAACAAAAATAATCCCTATGCAGGACATAACATTTCTCATGGCCTTCAAGAAGACATCAATCTTTTACTATCAAACTATCCCCACTGTATGCAAAACAAATTGTAAAACCACAAGTGTTCTAAAGCACCAGAGTGGAAATACCCCCCAGCTGGGCTGCATTCCCACTGCCATTTGTGCAGGCATAAAATATGCAAAAAAGAGAGGAGAGGTAAAGTGTGCTGATTTCCCCACCTGTCCCCTAATTAGCAAGCAGGAGGTTTAAACAAACACATGAAAACATTTTTCACCGAGAACAAAATTCAGGTGTGCACTGCACTGTCACAGGATACTGCACAGGAGTGCAGATGGGTTGAATAATGGATTTGATGTTTGTGGAAGACAGGTCCAGCAGCAGCTACTGAGCTGAGCATTTCTAATCTGCTGGTCAGGAGGGACCCCAGGGGAGCTGCTGAGAGGCTGCTGAGAGGCACCCACTGCAGACACAAAGGAAATAACCCCCAACAACACAGGCAAGGAAAGGTAAAGATGTGCCTTTTCCTTGCTTACTCATGAGTTAGTCTGAAGTCCCTCCTGCTCTCTCTTGCAGCAGAGCTGTGATCAAGCTCTCCCACGGGTGATTGCTCAAGTGGAAGGGCAGTGTCTCCATGGCAGAGCCCTTCAGCAGCAGCCAGCACCAGGTGATCCATGTCCTGCTCCTCACACCCACCACTCCAGCTCTCAGGCTCTTCTAGGCCTCCCCATGTTGGTGACACTTACTTTACACACTTCTTTACTACCTGCTTTAAAGAGCATTGCTAAAATGCTCAAGATGAGTGAAGCCCTGCAGAAGCTCACAGCAGCACAGCATCACTGCAGACCATTCTTAAGCAGACACAGCTAAAGCCCTCTCCATCACACACCTCTTAATTTGTATTTTTTAAGCAACATTCCTATTAGACTGGTTCATTAATTTGAAGTCATATATGAAGTCTTAAAAAGGCAGGTTACTAATTTAAAGAGGTATATGAAACAGTTGTGAGAAAGGCACAAAACCAGGCAAACACAGCTCTGTGCTCATGCATTCCATGCCCTGTTCACTGATCCAGGTGGCCAGCTGGAAGCCATGGGCATCTTTTTTATTTTTTTAAGCAGTTCTGCAGGAACAGCTGCTGTGGTGGTTTGCAGCTCATCACTTATTACTTACCACCGTTTGCCTCAGCACCTTTCGAAGCACCCACAGAGCTGCACAGTGGTTGTTATATCACCAGCCATCATCAATACATCTCACTGGATGTGATATCAAAATTGTGCCTCACTGACACAATTGCACTATGCAATGCTCTTGATACCAGAGCTCAGTTAAAATAGTAAAAATACTGCAAAAACTGACCCTTCTCTGACTGCAGCACGTGTGCCCCAGCAACAACCCAAGACAAAGTCATGCAACAACATTTCCTCAAGCTGAAGCCTGAACATCCAGCCCAGCAGTGTTCACAGCTGACTGCTGGTGCCCCCTCCCAGCACGATGCCAGCTCCCAGGGAATTTAAAAGCAATCCCAGCATCAGGACATCATCCTCTATCAGGGCTCTGCTGGAGCCATGCTGCCCCTTGCCACCAAACCCTCAGCACCTGCCTGCCTCTCAATAACCTGGAACACACCTCAGCTTTGCAAATCCATCTGCTGTTAGCACTTCCCTAAGGTGATTTGGGAGATACATCCCACCTGACACTATATTAACAAGCAAATAAATTTGTCGAGACACCCTTGTCAAAATTCATCCTTTCACACACGTCCCCATGGCATACATTCCACTGGTAGATTGCCCTTCATGTATTACTGCAATTTGAATAATTTCATGCAGTATGAAGGATTTTCATATTTTCCAAGTATTTCTTTTTCCTGACAATAGCAAAATGCTTGTAGCACCATGATAACAGTTGCTCCCATTTATCTGCATCCTTCAAAGACAATATTTCAATTATCTGCGCTGGAAACTCTCAGCCACATCTGCTGACCAAAATGCCACGTTTGGCAACTGCTTAGCAACAAGGACTGGATTGGGAAACAGTCCCCAGAGCCACGTGCCAACATCACACCAGCTCCTGCTTCCACCAAACAACACTGCTATCACCTCAAATAAGTTTATTTTGCTCTGCCTGGGATACACAAGGCAGCAGAAATAACAAGCTCCTTTGGGAAAAGGGAAATCTGGAAAAAAGCCGCCTGCTTCAGCAATCCCTCCCCAGGCTCCACAGGGAATGTCTCCCTGGTGTGTGCAACACATGTTGATCCTGCACCACAGGAGGAGGACAGGCCGCTTGGACATAAGCATAAAACTGTATCTGCTCACTGCCAAGCACAGTTCTTGTGGAAAAAATCTGGATATAAGTGAGCAACTCCCACCCCACACCACCCACAAAGCAGCAGGCATCAGATTCCTTGATCAGGACAGCAAAAAGGCCCAGGAGAAACAAAACCCCATCCGTCCTTGATGTCACCCACCCTGCACCATCCTCACCTCCCTTCTTCCTGATGCTCTGTGCCGTTGCACTCAGTGGCACAGGGAATCTGGGCAGTGGCGAGCCTGAGGACATCCCACCTTGAATGCTTGAAGGTGCAGGCAAGGAGGTGAGACAGGAAGGACATGACCACAGCAAGACCATCTTTGTTTCTCCTCTTCCTCCCCCTCCTCACCATTCTCAGAGCCTTTTTCCTAACTTATCTCCCTGACTTACTGCCTGATACAGGGAGAGAGAGAGACTTGGGCAGAACGCAGGTGAGCCGGTCAAAGGTGTGTGGTAATTGCACTTAGCACACTGTTATCAACTCCAGAGAAATACACAGTCCAAACACAGTATTCAGAGCAGCCAGCAGCTCCAAACACCACTACCAAGTGCTGAAGTTGAGGGGAAACTGGAAGGAGAGCTCCAGCTGTCTGACCCTTTGGCAGGGAAGCCTCCCAGGCACGGGCACTGCTGCCAGCTCCGTGTCCGGGCGGTTTCGGTTCTGGCACAGGCAGTGCCCCCCGTGCTCAGAGCCACTGCTGGAGCCCAAGCCACCAACAACTTCCTCTGCTCAAACTGCTCCTAGAGCAATACCCTCGCAGCAGCCGGAGGAGCAAAGCTATTCCACCTATTCCAGCCTGGAGAGAAATGAGAAACCTCAATTTGCTGCCTTCCTATTTCTACTTCATGAGGCCTGTCTGCCCTGCTGGAAATGTGTGAAAGCAGATGCTGACCTTATTTTAGCACTATGCAAATAAAAAAAATTTTAAACTTTTTTTTTCCTTTACCATTTTCTTTCTTCTTTTGTTTTTTTTTTTAATATTTTGTTTTTAGGAGCATAAAATGTGAGCAATCTTTTTGTCATGATGAATGGGCATTTCCACAAGTAAGCATTGCACTTTCATAATAAGTCCTGAGACAGCAGTAACACGTCTGGGTCAAAGGAGCCCTCGTGGGCAGGTACGTGATGCACAGAGTTAACAATCTCACAAGTTTCATTTTGAGTTCTGCCCCGTCTTCACTAGGTACAAACAAGTACCCCAAACTGAAAATTAAAATTAACAGAAGGGGGGGGGGCAAAGTCATGGGCCTCAAAATTGATGCAGTATGGAAAAAACATCCTACTGATGAACTGTGTCTATTTAGAGGACTCCAGGAAAGGCACCAGCCAGCAGAAATTTGAATAAGAGCTTGTCTGCTCAGTGCTCTGTGTCAGACACAGACACATATAGAACACAGCGGCTGCTCCGGCATCTTCACAACCAGACCCAGAAATTAGTGCTGTTCTGGTGGCTGCCAGCACAATATGTTAACAGCAATTATTTTCTCAATATTTCTACTGATTACCTAACACACTGGCACGTTTTCTCAGTGTCACTGCATGTTGCAACACACGCCGCCATCCAGTAACTTGTCTGCATTCCCTTGGTCACTTTTCACAGCCATCAGATGCGAAATGCAACTGGAATGATAATGGGTTGGAGAAACTGTGAGGAAAATGTGTCACTTCAGTGTGAGGCTTCACAGCCTGCATTTATGACATCTGAACATTCAATATCGTCGCTGCTAAATCCTGGGTGTTGTAAAGAATAGGAAGAACTCTGCAAGTAGTTCTTGCCAATGGCTCTCTCTAACTGTGGATGGTCTGCAGAGCTCAGATTTGCAGATATTATTCCACCACAAGTTATGTGCTGTGGTTAAACAACATAATTTGGATCTAACTTTGCAGTGCAGGGGCACCTACAGATTACACAAACACAAAATAAGCAATGCTCTACCTATTAACAAGCAGTTCAAGTATACACAGCCAGTCTGCCAGGAACTGAAAATTTACAGAAAGTCACTGGTGGAGAAACAGAACAAACTGAGCTAGTGGTGAGAGTATTGTCAGCAACAGTGATTTATAAAAAGGAATGGCAATGGCAATTCTATCAGGTATGCAAAATGAAAAAGCCTCAAAGCCTTGGCCTGGTGTGAGAGCAAAAGAACCACTCAGCCTCCCAACCACAGCCTGCTTTCTATTTTTCAGTTACACTCCAGAGCATTTCAACATTTCCAGCTCTGTTATCAACCAGAGACACATTCTCTCACTCTACTGGAGTTGTTTGGTATCCAAAAAAACCAAACCACAAACAGTCATATATTTTTCCATTCAGGTTTCCTTCCCCCCACAAACATTCAGGCATGAGGGAATCAGGAATGCCAGGTGAATCCTATGCAATACTGCTCTGAAAAAGTGACCGTAAAAACTGACATTGGGCTTGCTACCTCTTGCTGCTTCCTCTATTGAACACTGGTCTGGTCAAGCCCTCTGCTCTGCTAACCACTCTGCAAACACTTCAAGAATCAAATCAGAGCCAAATATTAAAAGTCAAAAGTGAAATACAACTTAGCAAAAATTAACAGACTCTTCTGCCTCATATAACTTTTTGTAGGAGCAGCAGGTTGTCAGGTGGTAAATGAACCAGTGTACAAGGAAGCAGTCCCTGCCTGTGGTCTTCCAGCATCAATTCTGAAAAAAAGAGGTAAAATAACAACCTGTACTTCCACTGCTCCAGGAGCCTGGACATCCTTGCCTTGGTCAGGTTATTTAGGAAGTGACCCTCAGCATTCCTGGGAGAATGCAGGGCTGCAGTGCTGCCCCAGGCTGCTCCCTCCTCAGGACTCAGTGGCTGAACAGATCACTGAGCTCTCAAAGGGGCCAGTGTAGTGTCACATTTAAATCACCTTTTGAGGGATTTGTGTGCTGCCTTTCTCTTCTGAACAAGCTTAAACTCCACAAGATCCCCTGAAGTCCCTGTGGCTTCTCACTGCTGCAGTGCGTGGGTCAGGGAGGGCAGAACTGAACCCACAGCTTAAGCAGTTCACTCTCATTTTAATTTCACAGGTTTAGCATGGCTGGTGTAATTCACATGTAAAACCACAGCAGTCATCCAAATCTCTTCTGCCTGGGCATTGGCTGGCTGCATTTCTGGAAATTAATGGTCATAACATGATACCTATTTTCTGAGTTTCCATTAGGAACCGGTTCTGTCAGGCATGATGGCATTCGCAAGAGCTCAGGAGGCAGGAAAATTTGAAAAAGTGTTTATGAGACTGGGTATAAATCACAGCTCTCAGGTTTTTCTCCCTTCTTCAATTAAAAGACTACATTCAGAGCAACCATTTCCCCCATCTACTCTCCCCATCTCCCTCCAGAAATGATGAATCCCACTCCAGCTGTAAACTGGATCTCAGGTGTACCCATATATATTATATATACTAACAGCTACTTATGGGCATAAGGGCTCTTGCACAGTTACTGTGGAAACGAAGGTATCAAATTTCCTGGTTCTTAAGGATCTACCTTCTCAACCTTAATGTGCATTTACCTTGAATAAATCACTTCTGAGCTCTTCAGCCCAGAAACATCCCTCAGTAGAGTAAGATTGGATTCACCTTATGGGGGCTCCATGTAACTCACCACCAGTGTCCCAGGGGCGGCCTCCAACGCACACAATCCATGGGTGGGAGCAGGGTACAGGAGGAGAACATCCTCCTGCAGGCACAGATGGACTTGCTCCTGCTCAGCTCAGCTCCAAGGGACATCAGCTGCCCCTGGGGCAAGCAGTGCAGGTACTAGTAGCACCAAAACCTTCAACAGCTCCTCTCACTGCCTGTGCAACGCCTGGGCTCTGTTTTGTCTCACCAGAGTATGAACAACTAAAGGCTGAATTTGGCTCTGCAGGAATGGGCAATCATTTACCAGCAACTGAAACAATGCCCAGTCTGGATGGGGATGCAGCAGCATGGAGCCACACAAGACACGAGGCAGTGTCTTGAGGGGAATGTCATCACATCCTGCTAAGGCTCCAGAGGGACAATATGACACTTCAACAAAAATTTCTTCCAGTTCTGGCCATGACCACACAAGAACCCAAAGACGCTTCAATACAAATGGCAAATTCAGCCCAGATGTAACCTCAGGGACTTCAGCAGAGCTTGTTGTAGGGCTGAGCCCGACCCACCTTGTCTGAGTGTAAGCACAGCTGGGAAATTCCCCCTGGGTAGCTGTGAGAGGACCCTCAGCTTGTGTGCATCCACACAGCTTGTCCCAGGGATGCTGATGCTGCCCTCCAAGAGGCACCTCAACACCCAGCTCAGCATTAAAAACATTCACAACAGCCGAGTGAGACAGCTGGTGACAGCAGTGGCTTTCAGGCTCTCTAGGGCTGTTGAGCACTGTGTAACTTCCAGTTCACTCCCCAACCCATGTGCTAAAATTCCCAGCCAACAGCAGGAGAACTGCTCTCGCCTCATTCATGCTTCAGGAACTTCATTTTTATGATGATCTTTGGCGTTTTTAAGGCGCCCCTCCCACCTCAGTAACTCAGGGCTTAGCCAAACTACCAGGAGGACAGGAGACTGCTGATCCCTCAATTACAAAGTGCTTTTGTACTTATAAATCTGGAAAAATACCATTGTCAACCATACAGTCTTCCTATTGCACACTGGCTATGCACACAAACAGAGAGATTCATAAGCTGAAACATGAAATTATGAAAGGCATTATCAATATACAACAAAGTGACTTGCTGCAATCCTGTCACCCTCCCCAGCACAAAGGCAGGGCCTCTTCCTGTCACAAGCCAAGCCAAAACAAGACCTGGCTCAGATGGGATGTCAAAACGTCAAACTGTACGTACTTAACCTTTGCACTTCCGAAACAGCAAAGATCCTGTGAAAAGAAATTATTACAATTCTTTCCTTTTTATCTTCTCAAGCACATAGGAAGGAAAGTTTGCACATTGCTCCCTCAAAATTTTTCCTCATATAACAATGCAGCTCAGCTTTTTTTCTCTTTTTTCTTTGCCATCTTCTAGTTTCTTGAAAAAGCCCTCTCTGCCCTGCCTTCCCGTTCGGCAGGTTGTGTTGTTTGGAAAGGATCCTTTTCCTCTCCTTACCTGGCACTGCCCACATCTCACTCTTCCACCTCAGCCTGGTCCCTTGGCTAAGCTTAGCTGGACTTTCTCTGCAGACCTTAATCACTGCTCCGAGATTAGCTGGGTTAGGTGTTGCAGACAGATGCAGAGCCCTTCCTCTCCCACACCCGAAATCCCTGCCAAACTCTGGCTTAGCAGTATCATGCCGGATCTTGAAATCAAACTCCAGGGTCTTGCATGATAATTCAGAGCATTTGCTGGGCTTGGCTGTACCTCCTTTACTCATGGCAGGTCTGGGGGGGGTAAATATGCTGAGGATTTGACAGCACTTCACCTATAGAACAGATGGTACTGTATCAGCAATCATTGACAAAAATAGTGCTTGTTTTGATGGGAAACAGGAGGAGGTCCTCCCAAAGCAGTGTTCACCTCAGGAAAAACTTCCCTGTGACTTTGCTGACATTCTCATGAATCCTCTGATTTTCCCAGCTAGAGCACCCACCCAAAGAGTGCTGGCCTGGGGCTGCTCCGACCCTTGAAGAGCCAAATATTAAGTAAATAAGTTCAAACCCTCTGCCTTTTATTGCCTCCTTATGATACTTAATGTGCCTTCCCTGCACTAAGGTATCACTCCTGCTCTGCTCCCCAAGACACACAGTCACTAGAAATATTCATGTCTGCCTTCCCTCTGTTTTGCTGGAGGATTCTCTGAAGGACTGGAGTTGAATAGTGGTATCACAATAGGCTGAAGCTGGAGGTTCAGCTTTCCAGCCCTTACACAGACTCAATGCCCCTCTCTAACTCAGTTGGAAAGCTGCAGCTCAAATTTCAGTCTATGTTAAGTCACTGTTCAGCTCTGCTCCTTCAGCAAAAGAGAGGGAAGCCAGAAGAGCCTTTTTCTAAAGCAAAAAAACTGTGTGGGGAGAAGGGTGGGGAAAGGAAGCAAAAACACATGGAGATCGTTTTTTCTGCATCACAAGGAGCAACGAAAGGCACAGCCAACTTTTCAAACATGTCAGAATAGCTCAGTGTGATTTGTAACCAAGAGGAAGTTTGAATAAACAGCTCCAACAACAAACATCAACTTTTTTGGGGGAAGGAGACAAATAAGGCAGCAATGACCCGCATGGAGACCCTGCTACCACCCTTCTGACTTCTGCAGAGGATTGAGGCACTTACATAATTTTGTATCACAGAACCATCGATGTGAACTTCTGACACCAGCATCTCATTAAGGGGAAACAAAGACTTAACATGTGTTTCAACGTCAGCACGCTGCTGCCTCATATCACAGCCTACAATATCACATCCCAGCCAGCCCCCCAAACCCAGTGTCAGCTATGGAAGTGCCTGACCCCACACACCATGCTGGCACCTACCCATCTTCCTAAACTCAGAATTGGCTGCAATCCACTTGCATGAGTGCAAGGACAGCAGATACAAACCCAGAAAGGCAAGGAGATGAGGGATGTCTTCCTCACTAGTTTTCAGTCAAACTAAGAGTGTCCCCTCTTAGGCCTGCCAGACTGGAGCTTAAGGAATCAAAACTCTGTTGCTAATTAACACATCATCAGGCCCCACCAGCCAGGGACTTGCTTCCCAAGAGAGGAGACTGGGCCAGCCTGGATGATGAATGAGAACTCAAGCAGCTGAACTGTTTCAAAGGCTGAACTGGCAACTGCAAGGACAAGCAGGTTTGGAAAGGCATGCAGAAAAAACAAAATACCCAGCACAGTCACATTGTTTTCACTATTTAGCACCCAGACCAGCACAGTTACTGCTGCAGAGCTTTCCCTCCCCTGAAGCATCCTGCGAATCCCATGGCTAAGGAAACAGCTCCTCCTCTCCCGAAACGCAGCCACTTCTCCAGTAAAAACCTCACAACTGCAAACCACTGGAGGGAAATCCATTCTGCCAGCTTAACCCCAATAAACTGTCATGAGTAAATTAAATTGATCTACCACACTTGGGACATTTACACAAGGCCAGCCCTCTTGACTGCAGCATTCTTGCACACCAGGGACAGCAGTTTCATCTGCTTGCATGACCATTATAAACATCGAGGAGAAAGGTCTGGCCTTTGCAAAGATCTCTATTTTGACTGTTCCTTGACACAGCACAATAGGACCAACACATCCACTGCAGTGATACTCACATTTGTTGCAACAGACCTTCCAAAGAGACACACCATGCAACATAATTCCTGTCTGCTGGCACCACTCCACACTGTTCAGCTCTCTCTCCCCCTTCAGCCACAAATGCCCCGGCAGAGGCAACAAGCGCCGATCTATTATTGGAAGACTCAGTGGAGCACATCCTCCACAAGTCAACTACCTCCCCCTTTCAAATACTCACTCCTTCCCAAGCAACGTGAGTATTAAAACCCAGCAACTGTCTCCCGTTGGAAGCAGATGGCAGGAATAGCTGGAGAGCTTTCAAACACCCTATACATTCAATACTTCAGTGCAACATGAAAGCCCTGTTAAACAAGTGTGTGCCTGCATACACACCCCTGCTCAGGGACCACAGCAATGGCAGAAAGTGCTCCATTAACTCCTCTAGTGGCTTAAGTGTCTGTCAACACTCAGGACATTCACACAGCCTGAGCACTGGCCAAACTTTGGTGGCTTGTGCAGTCCTTGAGCTCTCCTGAAGCTATAAATTGCAGCAGGCTGGTATTATAAATAAGGAAAGCTGGAGACTGCAAATTGATTAAGACCATTACTTTGTGTCACATCTAACTCATTTCCAGCTGGCTTGAGTAAAAGGAAAAGCCACCAGAATCCCCATGCTCTGATGACACAAAGACAAGTGCAACTCCCCACCCTGTCCAGCTCTGGGTACACGTGCAAAGCTTCATAACTCAGTTCCAACTCACTTACCTCGTCCATTTTTTCTGACGTTGGAGTCTGGTTACCAGGCACCATTTCTTTAGCCTCCAGGGTCTCAATTTTGGAGGTCCTGCACAGCGGATCAATGGGAGTCATGCTGGCCTCTGACGTCCCCCGGGAATTTTGACTCAGAGAAGCTGTCCCAGGGATGGGCTCGTCATCATCAGAGTCAGGTAAGGGTGTGGGGCTGATGTCCTCCAAGCCTGTGCTGGAAGGGCGTGAGGAAGGCGTCTGACCCCTGAAACCGGGCTGAGAGTTCGAACCGTATGTTGGGATGGGGGAGAGCTGGGAAGAAGAGGAGGAAATAGGGCTACCTTCCATTCGGATCTCATTATCTGAGTCATGCTCGTTAAGAAAGGGCAATTTTGTTCTCTGCTCTTTTAAGAGCATCTCAATCCTTGAGTCTAAACTGTTATGCTGCTGCATCTCAGCCTCCATGGTGGGGGTGCCAGGGGTCTCGCTCCTCTCTGGAGTCTGAGAGAAGGACGCTGTGCTCGGTTCAGGAACAGAGTTCGAGTCGGGCAAGGGCGGAGGAGGCTCCTCCGGTTTCTCCTTCACTGGGACAAAGTCGATGCTCGGGGCAGCGCTGCTTTCCACAACCATCTCAGTGGGAGGTGGTGCAGGTCTCCGGTACTCCGTCTCCCTGGAAGTTTGGGGAAATGGCTGCTCGTCCGACTGGGGAAAAACAGCTGGTGCTTGGTAGGGGGAGAAGGCAGATTTATAGCTCGAGGAACTAGAGTGGCTCAGGGGAGGAGTGTGAGAGAACTGAACTGGCTCCTGCTGATGGGACTTGAATGTACTAAACTGATGCTCCGTGCCTCGGAACACCCCGGCCGAGTTGTGCATGTAGTGGTGTCCCGGGCGACGGTTGTACGCATCCGTAAACTTCGTCTCGTGCCTCCTGGGTTTGTACCCACTGTCCTGCCCAAAATGGTACACGGGCGTTGTCTGTCGGCTGGAGTAGGTGGAATCCTGCGAGAACGGTGTCCCCAAGCGCGGGGTGTGGGGTGTTCCTTGGGACTGTGGGGTGAATTGGCTGTAGGAGTTTGGGGTGTCTTGCCGACAGCTGGAATAGGCTGTGTCATGGGAAAAGGGCGTGCTGCTGTTTGGGGTAACGGAGGATCCCACGGAAGAAAGGGAACTGTCCTTCAGGCGCTTCAGGGAGTCCGTCAACTGTAACAACAGAAGAGAGAAAAGCACCTAAACACACACTTTTATAAAGATATTTGTCTAATCTGTTTGGTTTTCAGAGGAGTTGAGTACCCAAGAGTTCATGCTGATTTCCAGGGCAAAATAATAAATAGGTTACAGCATCCCTGAAAACACAAACCCTTATCCATTACTAACAGTTGCCTTTGATTCAAAAGAAAAAAGCAAAGAGTAACTTTCCTGCAAGGGGAGGAAGAAGAAAGCAGATACAAGTTTTCCTTGTAAGCTACCCCCAAGAGCATCAGGGAAACAGGAGACAGGCACACCACTTTTAGCTGGAAGAGTTCCAGTTTCTTGCAACTATGTAATGCTTGTCTAAGCTGCAAACAGGCAAGAAAATAACAAAAGTCTGAGATGTGAAATTGTCCATTTATCTCTTTTTTGTGAACAAATCAAACCGCACAAATGAGTGAACTGCCAGCCTGGAACCAAACCTATGCAGCACAGCTGGCCCACCATCCTCCCTACCACTCATCTGTAACAAGGGAGAAGGCTACATGTACAAAAAGTATAAAAAGTTCTCAACTACCAGAAAAATCTTTTCACAAAGACAAATGCTCAGAGTGCTACTGATTATGGCATTTGAAACTGAAACCCCACAAACCTACAGAGCAGCCAAGTTACTGCTCTGCAACTCACTTCACAGGCACGTTCAGGGGGTTTCTAGGAGCAGCCCTGCTCCAGCTCAGACTCCGCTGAGTCATAAACAGTGCCACACTTATCATCAGCTCCAGAATCAATTTTCCATCATGCAAAGCAAGAACTCAGTGAGAATCCTCCTGGTAGCAAGAGAGGATGGACTGAGCTCCAGCTGCCCAAAAGCAGACCAGGATAGTCAACTGGTAAGACCTCTTAAGCACAGGTAGGCAGAGACACGTAAAATAACCTGCTTGGAACACTGCAGCACCATCAAACTCAAGCTGAACTCTCAGCTGCCTGCTATGCTCACACGTCTCACCCACTCAGTAGTGTGCCCTTGCTCTCAGTTTGACCCCCTGGACACCATGACCAGAGAGACATCAGGAAAGTTGCTTCCTCAACTGTCCTAAAACCCACAGAAAGGAAGCACATGGCTGGTTCTTAGCAACATCCACACTGCTGCACCTTTAGTGTAGATGTGCTGTGGAGTGTTTTTCAGTGGGGTTTGTGTATAGCCTGGAGGCAGGGATTGCAGAACTGTCAGATCTTTGCTGCTCTGCATGAGAGGAGGAGCAAATGTCAGGAGTAATTTACTAAACTACAACAGCAAACAAGTTTGTTTGCAGATTTTGGTGTCAAAACCATGATGCAAACAGTTAAAAGTTACTCACAAAGCAATAATTCTGGTGGTAATTGGGGAAAAAATCAATTCAGGACAATAATATAACACATGAACACAGTATACAGAGAAAGAATCTTAAGGATAATTACAGCAGGGACTGCTTTGGGTGATACCATCAATTAAGTGTTTTGCTGTTAACCCTGGAAAAAAAGAGTAAGAACAAATCTGCCCATTTTTATTTGAGATGTGGAAGCAGCGGAAATGAGCAGTCAGGGTCTACTCATAGCAGGGCTCCCAGCAAAATCATTACTTGCCTCCTTCCTGCCTTTAAAAGCACCTTGCTGGGAGGTAAGGAAGAACCAACCTCTTTGTGACTTTGTTAAAAGGGATACTGGGGTTTTGCCTTGGTGCTGTTGGGGTGCTTTGGTGGGAGAAGACATCTTTTTTTCGGATCAATGGGATTTTCATGTTTAATGTACAGCTATTACCTGTCCCGAGAATACTTCATCACAGAATTAACAAAATCATGGCATTTTAAGAAGTTGTATGAGTACAGAGAAGTACAGAGAAAGAAAAAAAAATCTTTGCCAAATCTCTTTCAAATTCAATGTCTTAAAATCAGTTCTTAAGTCACAATGAGGAGCCAAAGTACATTTAGACAAGCCAAAGAGGCTGATGACTTCACACAAACAGGCTTCCCTTCCCCCTGGCCCTCTCATCCCAGCGGGGTTCACAGGGAAGCAGGTAATCGTGCAAAGCCACGTAGAGAATTGTGCCCTAAATATCAAGGGACCCCTGAAAGCCTGCGGGAATTCTGTCCACTGCTTTTATTAAAAGCTGATTCCAGCAACTAATTAAGATTCTGGAAAACTGATGCCACTATTGAAGCTCAGACACCTTCTACCTCTTAGCCTTTAAGTAAAGCTGAAGTCCGTGTGCGCTGAGGATTACACACTGCAGACGCCAGGCCAAATGTACCACTGTAAATCATTCCCCTGACTTCAAGGGAATAATCTCATCTCAGGGACAGATCTGATCCAGTCCTAACTGCAGGAATTTCTAATGTTAATAGGGCACGTTCTGTCGGTTCTGTAGGCATTTTTCACTCAGAAAGACAAAAAGCACTTCCCCTGCAAAGCAGGCACACATCAGCCACATGCTCCATATTCAGAGGTACATTTGCTATGGCAATTATGAGCAAGTTCTATTTAAATGTGAATTAGTAACATCCACTGGAACTACAGCCAGACACAAAAAAAGCTAAACTAAAAATGTTAAAATGCTAATGTTTGGGATTTTCTAGGAAGTTTTTCTTTAAAAAAAGCCAAGCACACCTACCTGGAGAGCTTCGTTCCCAGTTGGGGACACGTCCTGTTCAGTGCCTACAGGGAGGGTCTGAGGAGTGTAAAGACCATTAACCAGCAGTTCATAGAATCTCATGCGGGTTTCACCTGCACAAAACACAATGCAAGAGCTGATTAAACAGAAATATCACAACCCATGTAAAAATACACATTCTTGACACTCACGTGTTCCTGCTACCACTCCCAGCCCACTGCATCCATGCAAGAGAGGAGCAGTTATCACCTCAGAGCTCGCAGGGATCATTTTTAAATAATCTGCTGGGCAAGTGAAGTCAGGCACTCCCCTCTCCAGCCAAGACAAGGAGGTTTCTAAATCCTTTTTCCTCTTCTCAGCCTCCTTGGCAGCTCTGCTCTTTACCATGCTTTCTGGAGCGCAGCCCTTTCCCTCCTCTCCAAAATGCCAAGCAAATAGCTTGCAGATTTGAGAAGTGAAACTCTCACCCAAGGGAGAAGCCTCTGCCAATACCCAGAGCCACTTCAGAAAGCCCTCCCTACACACCTTGCTCACAGGAACTGCCTGTTACTAATGCAAACACAATGCATGGGAATGCTGAGGACAAAACCGTTAATGCTGTCTTTTCAAAAAGACACCAATTAATCCTTTTTTCCCCTCTAGTTTAAGGAGAACTCAGTAGCACCCTTCAAAGAACAAAGCCAGAGAAGTAAACTGTCCCATATAGTGTTACTGAGCCTCAGCCCTTTCATTCCTAAAGTCTACAAAGACCCAGTTTCTTAATATTGAATTTTTCATTACTACAAAAACTTAATCCTTCTTATTTTGCAGTCTCTAAGAAATCTGTCGTCAGCTTCAAAGGCAACAGAATCAGACCCTGAAACTGTCTGAATTTTGCTCTGAAAGATAAAGAATGCATAGAAAAATGGACAGACATGGCACCTGAGCCCAGAAAATTAATTCAAGAAATATCCCCCCAAAACCAGGACTACTTTTATGAGAAAGTCCTGCAGGATCAAACCACAAACTCCCTGTGAATCACCTTGTCCAATTAAAAAACAAAGCATCCCTTAGCACAATTCTGTCCTGAAAAAGACTTATTTGTCTTGAACAAATGTTACAGATGAAGTTATTTGGGTATCAAATCTCATTTCACAAAGTCCTGAGCTTCATCCTCAACTATGTAAACTGTTTAAGTTCAACCAAAGTCATGACAAAATAGAGCTCTTCACCGCAAGAGTCTGAAGATAAGCTTGAAATATTAACACACACCACCCACACATGACACTACAACACCAGGGATATAGAAGTGTTAGGCTTATTTTCACTTGTTCTTTACAAAATATAAAATAATTGTTACATAGTTCTTCCTGGATGCCAAGCATAAGGCAGGAAAAGTTACAGTGTCAAAGAAGTTTACGAATGTAAAAGATTCCTAGCTACTGCTCTAAGACAGATAATTACTAGTTGTGTCCAGTCTGTAGATGGATAAACTGAGCCAGAGAAGTTTCTTTAAACAATCCTGTCTCAGATGAGGAGACTGGATTTATTAGTTTCAGATTCCCAGGCCCATGCTCACACCAGACAGATAAAAATTACACTTTCACTCCTAAAATTTACTTTGCTACACTGTGAAAACAAAGTTTTTAACCAACCTTTCATTATCTTGCACAGCAGAACACTAGAAAGAAATGGTGAAAATGATACATATATATTTTAAGTATGTCCTAACCTGCTAATGCTATTTTAGGAATACCATTTTTACTTGATTCTGACAGATTATAGCACACTGACAGTCCTACTCTTTTTGAATGAAAGAGGCTAAGCAACTGTGTGAAAAAAAATACATTAGGAGCATAAAGCTGGCAAACAAAACAGCAATGCAATTTGAGACTGACTTCAGCATTTTCTCCCAGGAAACAGAAGCACAAACCTCCCCTCATCTCCCTGATGTGCTACAAACTTTCTGGAACAGCTGCCTGGTCAAGACTTGCAGCATAGTTTATAAAAGGAGGAGAACAAGGAGGAAGGCAGTATAATCAGCTTGTTTAAAATGATTGTCATAAAGACATCCATCACTTACAAAACAGCTTTAGCTTATATTATTAAATCTGTAAATGGTTAATTTGTCCTTATAGGTGATTTTTACTTTCAAATTTCAAAGCGAGTGAAGGAGCCTCTCTGTAAAAATTATTGAATACTAGAATTTCAAAGTATACACATGTAAGGTCAAGCTTAGCTCCCAACAGAAAATATTATACTGCTACTGTGATTTTTCTTCTAACAGTGGTCAGTAATGTCAATAAACATCCTGTTCTACTCTATCACATGTGGCACACCAACTGCTGTGTTGGTTGTGCACTAGACTGTTGAAACCTTTAAACACAGAACAAAAATACCAGCATTTTTAAGAAAATGGTGCTAGCAATGTCTTTTTCCCAAGAAAGAGTGCAGCAAGCCAATTTTAAACTAGAAATGGAATGTAGAAATACAATCAGCAACTGATCCACACCTCCTCAGTCTCAGACATTTTCTAAAATTCAGGCAGATTTTAGCAAAGCCTTTCACTAGCACGCTTGGAGAGAGAACAGACCAAAAGCAATGCCTTCACACTTGCAGAAACTTTACTGGGCTTCTGAGGGCTTGGGAGTGGGGCTGGGAGCTGGCTCCTCCAGCACAGGGAGCTGCTGTTGCTTTAAGAGCCAGTCTCACACTTACACACTCGCACACACTGACAAGTGCTGCGTGTGCACTCTGCTGTGCCAGCTCTAAGCATCAATGAAATGCCAGGCACGCAGGGGACAGCACCCAACCCCGCTGCTGCCGCCAGAATCCACAGATTCGGGTCCCAGGAACCACCAGGACTTGCTCAAAAACCCCAAGTTTGCAAAACGCAGGTGCCACCGAGTCCAGCAGCCCTGGCAGGTGGCTGAGAGGGACCGGCCTGGGGCAGGGAGATGGGGGACACGAGAGGGCAGCGAGCAGGGACAGGGACGGGCAGGGGAGAGGCAGGGGACAGGCAGGACGGCAGCATTTTGCAAATTACAGGGCTGTCTCTTAGCAACAGACAACACATTTGGCTCCACGTGACTCGCCCAGGCCCCAGACACAAGACCCGCTGCCGGCTCCCTTCGTATTTTTAATCACCAAGTCCCTGCCCTCTGCAACAGCCTCTGTGGTGGGAGTGGGACAGGCAGGGGCTCTGCAGACCCCAAACGCGTGAGGCTCAAACGTGCCCCCTCACCTTTTGTATCCAGCTCCACGTGGATGATGTTGCCCATGACAGAGGTGTTGTGAAGGTGCTGCACAGCCTCCCGGGCACCCTTGACAGTGGCAAAGATGACTTTGGCAATGCCCAGGTGCTTCTTGTTCTTGGGGTTGTAGAGAATCTCCACCTCTTCCACTTCGCCGTATTTCTTGCACATGTCGGCCAAAAAGTTTTCACGGATGTTGTCGTTCAGCTTGGCAAAAGTGACCTGCTTGGGAGGCACTGGCCCCACGTAAAATTCATCAATCTGGAAACGGGCACAAGGTGGGGAACGATAAAAATAATTTGTAAATGAGTGTGGGGGCAGGCCTAAGGATGGCACGGGAGGGAGGGGGTTAAAGCATCCTGCAAACTTTGGGAGGGGGGGAAAACCCTCCTTGGCTCTGGGTGAACCTCAGGGCTGAGCAGAGGCTCT
>VYXD01012128.1:108081-136474 GCA_013397195.1 Hylia prasina | reverse complement strand
AGCTCCACTCACAGTAGAAGAAAAGCAGCATAAGACAGACCCCCACAGTGGTGATATATTCTCCTGATAGCAGCTACAGTCCCTCTTCCCTCAGAATGCTGGCAGCACAAGAGAGATAGGGGCTGCACCGAAACGTGTTTTCCCGGTCCAAAACACACAGTATCTCTGCTCTCCACAAAACCCCAGATAAAGAGAGAGCAGCCAGCTGCACCCCTCCTCTGAGCTGTGACAACTTCTTTTGTCTCTCTTAAGTATCTTCTCATTAATGTCTCCTAGCAACACACATGGGGAAAAATTCCATAAGAGGAAAAAAAACCAAAAGGAGAATTCCCAGAACCCAACACCATTTCAAGCTGTTTGTCCTTTTTTAGCAGAATAGTATCTTAATAAAGCCCCACTTAAACCATGAACAATAAATAATTGGTTTGCTTGTGGATATATTGCTGATATATGGATATATTCAGTGGATATATTCAGTACTTAATAGAGTGTAAAGGTGGCAAAGCTGGTGACAGCCTCTTTCTGTTCTTATAGAAATTGCCTCCTGAGTTTTACCGTGTTAAAACTATCCAAATGACTTAAAAACCCCACTCCATCTTTCCAGACCAGTTCTTCTCACTTTAACAAACAAACTAAACAAAACACTCTTTTGAGTAACTCAGAAATAGCAACAGTGGTTTTGACTGTCCAAAAGTTGACCTTTTTTTTACTGTGAAGAACATCACTTTCCAAAATGTCACTATGTAAATGGCATTCAGCTTTCAAATTGTATTGTCTTTCAAAAACCAATAGAGAATATCTTATCTACAAAATATTGGAAATATTTTCCTTGACTAGAAGACATTAAAAGAATAATTACAATCATTTAGAGTATATGTAAGTCATATACTGAAGTACCTACATCTGTACCAAGATGCATATCTGGCTTCTAGATCTGCTAGGTATCCAAAACCTGTCTTCATTGTAAAAAATCAGATCACTGGAATGGATGTACAACAGATATCAAAGGTAATAGAAACAAGCTGGTTACTTGCTCCAAGATCAGCAGTTGAGGGAAGGAGAGAGCAGTTAGGATGAGCACAGCTGCCTCTGCACTGTACTGTGGTGTATAGCATCTATTAGGTCCCCATCTGACTCAAAAATATGTGCCAAAGAGCCCTACTCAGTAAAATCAGCATAAAGTCTAAACTTTTGTTACACAAAGGAGGCAACACAGTCATTTATTATTCTAAGTGTCCTTATTCAGACATCTTTTCCCAACCAACCACCATCACAAAGTTGTGTTGTTACTTTATTCTTTTTCTGTTCTGACAAGGACTAGCTATTTACCTACTTTTCCCCTGACATATGAGTAAGAGCAATATAGTCAAAAGTACCCAGTAACTCTTGACTCAGACTGAGACTTTTCCAAGCCTGCATTTTTCAGAAGGTATGTTGTTATGTAATGCTTCATATATCCTGTTGTATTGATCTGAAAGACATTGTGAAGCTTTAGTGCATCTGACTTTTGCATCTGCTAGAAATCTAAAGCAAATCTTCATTCTGATAGTTCCACAAGTGGCAAATTGAACAATAGCACACAGTTAGTGACAGGAAAAACTTTCAGTCACCCTTTTTACATGGATTGCATCCTCGGACTTCATACTTTTAAATCAGTATTTATTTGTTTCAGTTTCTCCTTTAAAACACAGATAAAAGGAAGGAGAGAAACTAACTCTACTCACTAGCAAGGGATAAAAGGCACACCATTGGAGGCAACAGCATTGATCGTGCAAAAAAAAGCCCCAACAAGCTCCCCTCTCTAATATTTTTGGTTTGTCACAGGTTTTTTTATACCGCCTGAACTTAAGGCCCCATCCTTCCCTAAAAAACGTGGATTGTGATACTTACTGTGGCACAGAAGCAGCGTGAAAACCATCTACATCGTCTAAATGGTGCTTTGAAGATGGAACTTCAGGCACAAGTGCTTCCTGGACCTTTATTATTCTGTCTCCAGCAGCTAATGAAGTTTGATGCTACAAAGGAGGCAAACAAAACCCCATTAAACACCTCCTGAATAGTTTCAGAGTAGTTTTCTTTCTGTGTTGGAAGTGGAGAAGATAAATCTCTATTGTTCATTACTGGCATTAGAGCAGTGCCGGCTGAGGTCTATACCCCACTGTACCAGCAAAACAGCAAGCATGTGCCCAGTGTCAGCCTCCAACAGAGCCCAGAGCAGGGCAGATGAGAAATGGGCACCAAACGGTGAAATAATTTACCCAAGACATTCAAGAAGCTGAACCCTCTTTTCACTCATCCAGTCGCAGGCTCCACACTGAACCCCACTGACCACGTGCATGTAAACTGCTGTGGTCAAAAGTTCCCACCCTACACTGAAACACACGGTCCACTGACATGCTTCTGAGTGGGTGCTGAAAAGATCCTATGTGGGCACAGGGGTCTTGTTTTATCTGTCTTCTCTGTAGGATGCTCTGATCCTTTAGTGCCCAAGATCTGCATCACTTCCATAGGCCAGGCCAGCAAGGCCTTCAGCAGAACCTCTTCTGTAGAGCTCTCATGCATTTTGATTAGCTGGCATCAATGGGCTGAATCCTCCTACATATGCTGCACTGCTGCTCCTCAGCCATGTCATATATATTCAGTGACTACAGCATATGTAATCAATCAACCCATCAGTTTTCTTCCTTACTGCTGTCATGCATGCGAGCAGCCATATCAATAACTCACTTTCAGAGATCCTTCAGAGGTGTCTGAGGACCAGAATTTGCATTAAACCTCTGCCTGGTGTCTCCAGTACAGAGACACCTGGTGCAAGGAGGAAACCTTGATCCAGCCTGTCGGTTGCTGATCTTCGTGATCACTATAATTGTTTGCCTAGTCTAATTTGGTGGGTGTAGGGACAGGTTTTGTTAGTATCTTTGCAATGAGGGATGGAGTTTAGAGCTAGTAAGTCTTCACACAGAATATGTATTACAGCATTGGCTGTAACCTACACATATTGAAGCAGTCCCAAGCACAAGTACAGGCTGGGCAGAGGATGGATTGAGAGCAGTCTCTGGGAGAAGGACTTGGGGGTGCTGGTGTATCTGAGGTTGGACATGACCTGTCAATGTGCAGCCAGAACCCAGAAAGCCAAGAATGGCCTGGGCTGCATCCAAAACAGCAAGGCCCTCAGGGTGAGGGAGGGGATTCTGCCTCTCTGCTGCTCTCTAGTAAGACACATCTAGAGTACTATGTCCAGCCCTGGGGCCCCCAACATAAGAAAGACATGACATTGTTGGATTGAGTCCAGGGGAGGCCATGAAGAGGATTGGGAGACTGAAGCACCTCTCCTGTTAAGACAGGTTGAGAGAATTGGGTGTGTTCAGCCTGGAGAAGAGCAGGATCCAGGGAGACTTTACACCACTTTCCCCTAAGCGGGAAAGAGAGATGGGGAGGAAGTTTTTACCAAGGCATGTAGTGATAGTACAAGAAGTATAGCTATAAATAGAAAGGGTTGGTTTAGATTAGATATAAGGAATAAATTCTTTACTGTGAGGGTGGTGACACACCCACATAGGTTGCCTCAAGAAGCAGTGGATGTGCCATTCCTAAAGTGTTCAAGGCCATGTTGGATGGCACTGAGCAACCTGGTGCAGTGAAAGATGCCCTAGCACTTAGCAGAGGGGTTGGATGTAGATTATGTGTAAGGTCTTTTCCAACCCAGACCATTTCTGTGGTTCTCTGAATACACATTTCTTTATTTCTAAGGAAGCAAAGCAAGAATATCCCCTCACAGTGGAGCACGACCTAGGAAACTTGACTGCATCTCTGCAGCAACAGCACCTATGGATCTAGCTTGATTTCTCTCTCTTTCTATTTTAGTTCACAGACATATTCAAAGGTACTGCCCCATGGCAAGTAATAACCCTTTGAAAGAAAAAAATCATTTAGGCTGTGAGTAAAGAATGACTTTAGGAAGAAGCAGAGGCAGAAATATTTTCAGCTGCATAGATTGTTCTGTCCAAGTCATTACAAATGACATAACTGTGGCATGTATTTTAAAAAATCTTAGCAGCAGAATGGATAATTTTTGCCTCTGACTTTCAAGCTGTGATCTTGGACAGGTGGTGGGAAATTTTGAGGTTTTTAAGGCTGTTAAGATTCAGAGAGGAAAACCAAAAAGGTGAAAGTGTTTGCACTAGTTTCCTAGCAATCCTCATGGCAGGAAGAAAGTGTTTTCAAGCACCAGCAGTTATCAGGACTGTCAGACAGCTAGCTGCTCAACAAGGACGCACCCTCACGATGAGCAGTGGTAAAAGAATAGTATTTTATTCATATGTGTAGCTTCTCTGAGTGCCAATTGTTTAGCACACGACAGCAGAAAAGATCATTATGGCAGGCTTTGACTTGGCAAAAATTGCATCAGAAAAGAAATTTTTTTTTCTATATCTCTTTCTGTTACAGGGAATTTCTTATAAATGGAAAAGAGAAGTATTGCTGCCACTCCCACTGAATACTCCATGTGGGCCAAGATATGCTGTTAACAGTTTGTTTAGAAAAGTATTTCTAAACATTCCCCCTTTTCAATGAATCTATATAGATGTCATCTTTGTCTTCTACTTGATTTGTCATTACAAAGCACCAGAGATTTAATCGTTTACAGATGTGACGACACTTGTGTTTGTTTCATTATCAGACTGACTTCATCAGATTTTTTTCTGCTTTTCTTCTTTACTTCTGACATTGTCAGGTCTTTGAAGTAAGCACTGCAGCAGTACAGTTGTGTGCCCTAGCATGGCAGCTGGCTATAATGGAGACAAGTAAAGTCATCTTTTGCAAGTATTGCTTGATAGTTCAAGCCTTCTCATATTTGGATGGCAATCAAGACCCCGCTTGATGCAGCACAAAAAAACACTCAGTAGCAATGTACAGTGGCCAAAAGATGCCTTACCATGGAAAAATCCATTGTTTAGCACCATATTTTCTTTAAGGGTTTTTTCCTTCCCCTTGATAAGAGAACTGAAGAGCTTGTATAGCTCCTGTTTCATCCTCTGTATGACTGCACTTGAACATTTTTAATTCCTTACTATTTGTCATGTTTCTTTTATTCACCTATGATCGTCCTGAATTGAAGTCTTTCTGCAGAATGCAAACTCTTGACAAGATCTGCAGAAGAATTCAGCATTCAGCATTCACCATACAATAGGAAAGGGTTTTAATTAAAGATGCACCTTTGAAAATACAGACTCTCTTGTGCCCCCACTCCCTTACACTTCTATATGGGATGGGTTATATTTTCATAATATATATCTAAAAGTAGTGAACATATTTGCATAAACTCCTGGTGGGTGGATCCCATCTGTTTCCACACTATAAGAAAATGTTTTAGAAACCTAAAGGAAATGAAAGTTATAAATGTACCCATCTTTACACCCTATCCCAGCTTCTCATTTTCTTGTCCTCTTTGATGTCTATGCAAATGCCAAGACTGAAATTCCCCCCTTTTCCTTAATCTTCCTTTTACTTAAAACTTAACTTTCTTGTTTCTTGTACCAGCCTTTGAAACTCTTTTTCTCAGTTTTCCTTTGGAAGAGGGTAAGTAAGATACATTGCTTATATACTTAGTTGCCATTAAGCTTTTTACCCGCTGTAATTCATCTCTTCAGAGTACTCTGTTTCAGAAGAATCAACTCCAACATTCAAGAACCATCCATAGAAATTACCAGAAAAATCTTTCTCATATCACACTTCAGAGGAAATTATTCCAGAGGGAAATTCTTGGCAAGCTTACTATTATAAGTACAGCTTAAAGTTACGGGAAAAGAGAGGGGAGGGAAAGCTTGGTAGGAACTACTGTTTCTTCCACCTTTAGATTGTAAAATGATGCATAGGACTTGCAAAAATGCTATGGACATTTGAAAATCATGTATATATGAGCCAGAGTTAAGATTTCATTTGCATTCAGTCACTTCCTTGGCAACTCTATTGCTTTAAGCTTATCATCCTTGTTTCCTGATGACAGTATGTTACTGACATCAGCTTAAGCTGATGGCAAAGATATTTAGAAAATAAACTGTCATCGCATGGAAAAGATCTGCCTGTGACACTGTGATGCACACTGAGGTGCCCAGCTGGAGCTGTGGAGTTATAACATTACCACTACATAAGGGAACAAAAAGGATCACAGTGCAGTAAAAGAGGGATGTCCATTCTTTACCAGTTTGCATGGAAGAATATGGTTATATGTTGATTTCATAATGAAGTGGAGATATGGCTTGTAAAATACAGATAATAAGAAAAACCCACTGCAATATTTTAGTACTTTTAAAATTGTTTTCCACAGTTCAATCATACTCCCACCTCTTCCTTGCACTCATAAGGACTCCTAAATTCCTTTCTAAATACAAAAGCTAAGATTCCTATGTAGTCATATAACTGTACAGCCAAGGTTTTTAAAAAAATAGGAAATATTGTGAAACTTCTTACAAAATCACAGGGCTGGCAAAACAGGCCTAGCCATAATGGTTTTGATATTCCTCCTGTGCATAGGCCACAATGACATTTAAGACTTTTACTAGCAGATCTGCAGAGGATGTGATCTGCTTTTAGTTAAGTATCAGAAACTTACCCATTGAGACTTAAACTGAGGGCAGATGTAAAGTTAAGACGGAGAGCCTGCAGCTACAATTAACTAAAGACACATTTAAAAATAACTTTTGCAGGATAAAACACAGCTGAATTGCAGCAATGATGGATTTTGTATGATTAAAGATGGCTGTATGTTTTCAGGTGGAAATCTGATAGTTAATGTAAATGAATCTGGAGTTTTGTCTCTTCATCTGGGGCTTCTTGGTATTATTGTAGTGCAGATGGAAGTACCTTTTACTCCTAAGCATAATTGTTGCTTCAGAGTAATTCAGAATTTCAAGATGCAAAATAAAAAATTTGTTTCTCTTGCATGTCAGCTAAATGGTGACAATAAGTTTGATTATAAAAATTAGCAGTTCCTTGTTAAGCTAATATATCTGCCCTTTGATCCCAGCTCCAGTTTATCATCTTATACAGGTTAAATGCAGTTTTCTCTCTCAAAGTATTTATTTAGCGTAACAAAGTTTGATCTTGCTCACGCTATGACTTGGAAAATAGCTGTTGTGATGCCACATTGCATGTGACACTCTTCACAAGGCACTGCAGGAACAGGCAAATCATAGAGAAGAACTGGAGAATTAATGTCTGCCTATAACAAATCAGATAGCTTTGTGTATACACAGAGCTAACCCAGAGTAGTGACTACTTTTCATATGTGATGCAGAAAGAATTTACTCTTTCCAGGTGTAACATATATGATTGTTCCTCATGAGAAGCCATCTCAGCTGTCGCCAAAATGTTGTTTGAATATTGAAATAACTGGCACAGGAAGGTTTTCCAAGTTTGCGTCTGTGACAATACCACTGCTTATTCAGGAAGGAAGATGAAGGTAGTAGGAATAAGCATTGTGTTTTCATATGTCCCATAAAAAAATCACATCTCTGCTTTCTAAAACCAGAACAAATTTTGGTCTTTGGACTTGCAAGCCTTGTTTCATTGCATTTAGAAGGGCTCCAGAAAAGTACAGTGTGCTATCTGGAAGAAATTTTAGGTAACTGGGCAATTCTGTTTTCTGGGTTTGAGAGTCCTCTGGCCATTGCTGTAATGCAGAATGGTGAAATGTAAAGACTGAGACAACTTCCAACCAGGCAGTATTTCAAAGCTGTCCTGTAGCATATGGTACCATCCACAATCCACAGGATTTGACAGCAGCAGGGTACTGAGACAGGCAGAAATTGTATTTTGCTTTATCCAAGTTAAAAAGGAGGGAGGTGGTATAGCAGAAGTGCTCAGGTATGAATTTTACCTGAAGCGTCAATGGTCAGAGAGATTAAGATTCCTTTGTTGGGCAACATATCACTCAAGTCAATGAGGACTGTGTTAGGGAGATTTTATTTAACACTTCAAGTGAGTATTGCTATCCTCAGTGTTCCCCTCCCTGACTGAGCTGGGTTGCAGGGTCAGTGACATCAAGATCGTAGGTACACTGTGTTGGAAGGCGAGCTTCACAATATTTGGGAACTGATGGTCAGTAAGACCAATTCACCCTTGTGTGTATGCATTCATATCCAGCCCCACAAAGGTCTCATGGTTCTCTGTTACTACTGAAAATGGTGGAGACCGGCACTAAAGTTCCTGTGCAGAACGTAAAGCCTTGTTGCTTAAAGGCTAGACCCTTCTTATCTGTCACACAAAATCAAAGTGACTGACTGCTCACCTACCCTGAGAATACTCAAAGGATAGCCTAAAAATCCTCTAAGAACACTTCCTTTGACTGGCTACTAGTACAGAGCCAAGGTGAGCTGCTCCTTCAGTAAAGAACCTCATTGTGCCAAGTGCAAGAGGTTGACTGCTTGTGCTGATTTGGGCACAGCCTAGGTTTTAGTAGCAGGGGAAGGCCCCAGAAGTGGCTTGTGTGAGAAGCTGCTGGGAGCTCCCACTGCGTCTGGCAGAGCCAATCTCTGATGGCTCTGCAGATGGACATGCCACTGGGCCAATTAGAGAGGTTGGCAACACCTCTGTAGTGACATATTTAAGAAGGAAATCGAAACAGCGCACAGTCACTTTTTCCAGGGATGGCAAGCCACTGCCGCTGGCGCAGTGCGTTGGGATGCACCACTGCTGCTTCCATTTTGGCCTGGCCTGCGGCAAACTTGCCTGCTTGGCCACATGCAGCCAACTACGCTGTGGGCAGAAGGGCAGGGGCAGAGATGGCAGCTTCTCCTTCTTGGCACCCCACATGAACAGAGGTGGTAAATAGCGCCAGCACCATGTGGCCACAGCCACCCACACGGTGGTGGGGGAGGCCACGTGGCTGGTGGCAGAGTAATGGTGAGCAATTCCCCAGCATAGGGCTTGGATGAGATTGGCCTCTCGGTGCTGTGAGATATTGCAATAATCTTTGAATTGGTGAAACTTGTTGATAATGGTACCTACAAGCAGCAATTAGTCAGAGAAAGAGAGGGAAGTGAGAACGTGTGGAGAAAGACACATGGCAGCACAAAGGTCAGTGAAAAGAAAGAGGGGGAGGAGGTGCTCCAAATGTCAGAGTCGAAATGCCTCTGCAAACCCTGACGAGGACAATAGTGAAACAGACTGTCCCCCTGTAATCCATGATGTCCACAGGAAGTGCAGAAATCCACTCACAGTCCATGGGAGAGGTGCCCATGCCAGAGTGAGTAGAGGCTAAAAAATGCTGTAATGCAGTGGGAGAACTGAAGAGAGAGAGAGTGCCCCTGCTTCCAGATGCAGACAAAAAGGGCCCTTGCTTCCAAATTACAGTAGCTTATTCTTAAAAAACTGCACCCCATTGAACGAGTGACCCATGACACAGCAGTTCTGGTAAAACCATTTTTCCCATGGGAGGTACTCACAGTATAATAAAGAAAAGCCTTCTCTCCCTGAATGAACTGAAATTATCTCAGGTAGTGAACTGACCAACCCCTCCCTCACCCACGCCCTGTGCAGTGGTTGGGAAGGAGGGAGGGGCTGGGGTAAAAAGGAGTTTGGAAGGCTTATTTTACTCCTCATTATCCTCCTCTGACTCTGTTAATAATAAATTTACTTTATACCTTTAAATTTGAGCTTAATTTGCCCTTAAAATGTTTTCTCCCCGTCCTTATCTCAGTTCATGATCCCTTTGGGGTTTTTTTCCTGTTCTTCTGCTCAGCTATAGCAAAGGAGAGTAAGTGAACAGTTTGCATGAATGCCTCATATTTGGCCAGTGTCAAACCATGACACAATTGCAGACTGACTCTTGGCTGAGGATTCCTGCCATCAGCAACCTCTTCTAGCCACCTGTTAGCAAATATTTGTTGTTTTTGTCATACTCATCATACTGCAAGTACCAAAGAGTTTTGCCAAGGCGTCTGCGCTGGGCACAGAGGTTTTGGAAAGCCTGAGGCACTATCACAAGGGCAGCCATTTGTGGCACAAAAGGATGTAAGATGCAGTTCAGCGAATTTGACTGTTCAGGGTTGTGTAGAACCAGTTAAGTCACTGCCATTCACATCTGGGTGAGTGGGTTTTAGAAGCCACCATAAGAAAATACAAGCAATGCACAAACAGCCAAGTGATCCATCAGAAAGCAGAGGAAGGAGTTGTTTCTGTAGAGAAGAACGTATAGAAGACAAAATATTCTAATTGGTTGGGGAAAAAAAATCAGTGGTTTCTGAGAATATCTGTGGAAAAATGAATAAATTATTCTTTGCAGCTCCTTTTATTATTCTGTGCAGCTGCAGGAAAGGGCTGTGTAATTTACGTGCATTCTTGAACTAAAATTTGTGGTCTGGTGACTAGACATGAGGACAGGAGGACAAGAATTCCTCTCACTCCACAGGATTTCAAAAATTCTGCAGTGTCTTTTCAAAAATGAAGAAGAAATACGTCATCCAAAAAGTAAAAGTTCATAATTTTTTTTTAATTTGATGAAATATTTTACTATTTAAATAATTTCTTTATTTCTGATTAATATTTGAGCAGACAGTGTTCATTAGACCTGAAACACAAACATGCCTTATGGAATAGTTTAAAAATTAAAATGTTAATTTTTAGTTCCTACAGTGGCCCCCACTTAAGTCATACTGTGTGTTCATTAATAGCTCTTCATTTTCAGGCCATCTTATAAAGTGGACACACAGGTAATTGTTCTACCGTACAAGAACCATATGATGAAATGGAGAATTGGATTTGTGGGCTGCACATCACCCACACACCATTTTGTTTTGCATGTCTTCTGTAGCAGGTGTCCCCTAAGGGGGACATAGGCTCTTAAACAGACTTTAGAAGTAGCATGTAGCTACATATAACTATCTCATAGCTCAATAAGATCCATCAGGTTTGGTGAAGGTGCCATTCATCATGACTGTGGCCAGCCATGAGCAGTGATGGGTCAAAATGGCATAGAAACCCCACAACGAACACTGTTTCATGTTCCACTGACATTGTAGGTCCAAAACCATCCCTTTCCAATGCAATTTTGCTTTCCTGACAGATAAGAACTAGCAGTTGCTAAAAAAGCATGGCAGGCAGAAAAGAAAATCCAGCCTTTTATGAATCCCAGACCATAATGAAAATAAAATTTGCTTCCTTTTTAATAGGATCAGACTGGAATGCTAATAGAGGAGAGCTCAATTATTTTAAGACTGGACTATTCATTAAGAAATAGCAGACTTCCCATTTTATGGTATCTGAGGGATTGATGTCTGAAAATGTATTTAGAGGATCTCATCTGCACTTTGGCTAGCCAGAAGCTGTGCAGTGTATGCCCACACCCCTCTACTGCTGCAGCTGCTGACACACATAGTGTCAGACAGTGATCTCCAGCTTGTTTCAGAAGGCTTCTGCAGGACACTAGGAGCAGGCACCTGTTGGCTGGCCAGCTGTTATTTTCTCTTAATCACTTTTGTTGGTTGAATACACTATGCGAACACTCAAATAGGACAGTGAAGAGGGGGAAACAGCAAGCCCCTTTTGTACATTGGAAAGCCACGCCTTGAACAGTGGTACATATTTGTGCTGTAAAGAAGACTCCAATATCGCTTAGTTACTGATTGAAGATCATACTCTCTGTACTCATTTTGCACTGTAGAAGAGTTGTTTGGGTTTGTTTGTTTGTTTGTTTGGGTTTTTTGGGGTTTTTTTTTTTGTTTTTTTATGGTAATTAGAAAAACTTAACATAGGTTAAGATCTTTGTAGCTGAACCAAAGTGGAGAAAATTCGTACACAAGTAGTAGGTCCAGGAGACCCACAGAGACATGAGGACTAGATTAAGATCATCAATTTCAAGAATCCCTCATGTACTGCTTTTATGTCATGTTACACAAATCCAGCTGAAGCGTGCAGGAGTGGAGACACATAGTCAGGTACTCCAGGCCCAGCTGAAGCTCTGAGGAGGTGACAACAGCTACGTTCTGGAGAATATTTTGCTAGAGCCTCTACAGTGGATGGAACAAAAAACCCATCTCCTCCATTTAAACCAAGGGGGCTGACTTTCCACACAAAAAGACACCTCAGAGCAGATACATAACTGCAGAGCAAAGAAGGTTGCCTGTGCTTACATTCACCTTGGTTTTAAGTGATTGTTGCTTTGGAAGGTGAGAACTGAGGTTCCAGGCAAAATGTGTCTGGAACATTCTGTATTTACTGCATAAATTTTTATAAAATCTTCTGACAAATTCCATTTTTAAAAATTCAACTCTTTGATAGATAACATTTGTTCCTATATAACAAATTGAAAAGAGAGACAATATACTTGATGATAACTAAAAGATAACTAAATATAGGAAAGAAGTTTATTTTTTTTTTTCTTTTCTGTGGGAATGCTATCAGTATGTCTGTTGTAAAATGGAGTTTAAATTATTACCAAAGGATTTGTGGACCCACTATCTCTCTTCATGGCTCCTTTTACCCAACATAAGGCGGACTCCCCCAAATAATAAAAGTTTCTCTCTTAATAAGAGAATAGGAGGTGGACAAATTAAAGTGTTAATTTGACTGGAAACATCTGGAAAACACAAGGTAGTGTTCCACAGATTTGTCTTTTGATTGATTGCTGGAAATTATATGCAAAGGCAAACCAGTGGAGGAAGCTTGATACAGAAGATGAAAAATATACCCTGTCTTTGTAGTAGCTGCGCTCATTTGTTGTCATTTTTAAGATCTGGGACTTAGGCTGAATAGCAGAAAGAACTTTGCAGTTATTATTATGTATAGGAAAATGTGTCTCATGCACAGATGTTAGACGTCATCTTTGCATGATATCCATGGAAAAAAATTGTTGATCTGTCAACCTACAGTCTAGTTCGATGCTTTCTGATTCCACATGGCTGTCCCTGATCACAGAATCACAGAATGAATAAGAATGAAAGGGACCACTAGAGGCCATCTAGTCCAACCTCCCTCCTTAAGCAGAGTCTACTAGAGCAAATTGCACAGGATTGTGTCCAGATAATACTTGAGTATTTCCAGTGAGGGAGACTCAACAACCTCTCTGGGCAACCTGTTCCAGTAATCAGCCGCATCCACAGTAAAGGAGTTCTTCTGCCTGGTCAGGTGGAACTTCCTCTTTCTGCCTGTGGCCTCTTGCCCTATTGCTTGGCATCACTGAGCAGAGCCTGGTTCCATCCTCTTGGAATCCTGCCCTCAGATATTTATAGAGGTTGGTGAGGTCCCTTCTCTGTTGTCTCTTCTCCAGGCAGAAGAGGACTCATTCACTCTGCCTTTCTGCATATGAGAGATGCTCCAATCCTCTTGCTGTCTTTGTAACCTTATGCCACTGGGGCATCACATCTCTATGTAATAACACTGTTTAGGTCATCTAAACATCCCCTCATGTAGAAACCTCCAGCTCTTGTCACTTAATTCCTTGCCACAGAGAAATTAAGTTAAAAAATCTCTTTATATGTTTTTGTTTGTGAAGCAACTAAAAAGAAGGTTCTGGGGGTTTTATTATTCCAGAATCAATTAATAGAGATCTTTCTTCAGGGAAGTGTTCAAGCCTGGCTGTGGCAAAAAGCACAAGGCCTACCTGCAAAGTTTTGCTGTCACATATTGTGCACAACTATAGCAGTATGTGAAAGGCACAGAGCGAAAAGCCTTCAAGCTCATTTTTAAGTGTATAACTTACTAGCACATGCTTCCTGTTGGAAGATAAACTAGTTATTTTCCTCATGAGCTTAGTGGGGCATAGAGTTGGATATCCTATTTTTGGAAATGACCAGAAAGCAATTGTTTATCATTGGAGTCAAACATGAGCTTCCTTTGGCACTACAATATTCTAAGATAGATTTTGGGTTTGTGCCACATCTACAGTACCTGCCTGTGACAGTGATTCCAATGTTGCATTGTTGTCTGGGCCCTTCCAGCAGAGATGGCAATAGCTCAGCTGCCCTAAGGAAACCCTTAGCTGACCTTAATGTGGGGAATGAATGTTTCTTGGAATAAACAGTTTGCAAAAGGAGGCTGCTAATAGCAAAACCTCAAAGGCTCTTGCACAACTTCAGAAGGAGGAAGCTGGTGCTTTTGATTTTTCCCAGCTTTGAGTCTTCTGGGAGAAGTTCAACAAAGAAGCTGTTGACATCTACACTCAAAGTGGCTCGTGATGTACTCCTGGTGGGAAAGAATTACATTCTTGGCTTTCATAGGCACTTTTAGAAGATTTTTATAGTTGGTAGAATTGATCTTATGTGGTCCGAGTTAGGAGGAGACTATTGTGTCACATCAGGATTAGTGCTAAGGTCTTAATAGCTCAAAAGAGGAGTCTCCCTCCTTCAATCTGACGCAGAATTTTAAAATACTCTGCTGCCTCTGCTGCAGAAGCAATGACTTTTGTGTGTAAGGCATAATTACTCTTCACTGTTACTATTTTTCATTTGTCATCTCAGACAACAAATACAAACACAGGGAGCTTGCTTTTGGATTTAGTGCCACTGTAATTTATAGACCATGGCCACATTTCATGCAGCAGCCAAACACCTATCTCAGGGTGGCAAGAGGAACTGACACAAATGTGCAAGAGCTTCCTCAAGCGGCAGACAAACAGCACGGTACTTTTTTTGAAAGCTTTTGTACTCATAAACATCCCATCTTATCCCAGTAAATTTCAATTATAATCACAGGAAGGAGGAAATAACAAATAGAGCTATTGGTATGAATGTGTGGGCCAAGAAAAGTGGGAGGGAGTTGTAATGATGTAATTGGTGTGCAGTCTTCAGCAGGCTCATGCAATAATTCATCAGGTGGGAAGGGAAGGAAGAGATGAAGAATTGTATAGAGCCAGGTTTGAAACCATGAGCTTAAGAAAATGACAGGCAGAGTGGGCTCAAGCCCACTGATGCTAAAGGGTAGCCTGTCAATAGTTCCAGCAGGTTTTAATACTCTATTTGCTTTCAATTCCCTGCCTGAAATTCTTCTGGTCTGTCCTCAATATCACATTTGGGGGTGTTACTCTAAGACTTTTGCCTGTGAATCCCTTGAAAGCAGGGCAGCAGAGTCTGCCTACCATCTTACGCATGACAGCCTGTCTCAGGACACACAAGGCTGAAGGGAACTAATGGATTTTTTTATGATCATTGTTACGGGCATCAGAGAAAAGGGCCATTCAGTCCATCCAGTCTGTTGTACCATCCTGATAGTAATGAAAGCATTACGGCATTCTCCCAGTGCCTTACCTTCTAGGGGAATACAGTCCAGCTGTAAACCAGCTGTGCTTCATTTGCACTCTGCAACAGAGCCCTTTTGTCTGCTTTAACTGCTATTTACCATCTTCTCTTTCACCATTCCTGCCTTCTCCTTCTACCCCTACATTTGACTCTTTATAAGCAAAGCAGTTGCTGAAAGACAGGTTATCTGTTTGAGATGTAGCATTTTCTGGGCTTAGCATCTATTCTGATAATACTAAATCTAAGATTACTTTCCCTGTTTATGCTATGAAGGAAAATTAAGAATGGCTCTTGCTGAGTGAGTACAGAAGGATGGCACGTCTCTGCCCTGCTCCAGTTTCATTGGAAATAATGGATTTCTTACAGAGCTTTAAGCACTTGGCAGAGGCCCTGATGTGTTGACATACTTAAGCAAGTTTGCCACTCAGCCATGGCTGCTTTGCAGACACCACATTTAAAATTGTTTCTATTGGTCAGTCCTCGACAAGAAGTGTTCCAGTTGTAGCGTCTCCAGTGTGTCTCCAGTGTTGCAGGGCAAAAATTTGAAAATCCACATTTCCGATTTTGTCTCTAAATTGTGGACAAAGCTAAGCCAGACAAGAAGCCCCTTTCCTAAGGCAAAATACTGAAATGAAAGTACAGCACCTCATTCTTTAAATCCAAGTGAGAAGGTTTGCTTTGAGCACCTTCATCAACACTACTGAGACCATGGGCAGCAGCAGGCTGCTTGTCTTAGTTTAGTGCAGCATAATTTCACCACATTCCAATGTCATCTTTGCTTACAAAAATACTCCACAGGATTTGATCCAAGCACTAATATAGCAAAAGCAGGTAGATAATTTTAATGCATGGATCAAAAGAAGAAAGTGACATGCTACTTTTATTTATTCCCTGCTCTCCTAACTCAGTGCACAGAGGGTTGCATGTATCCATCATTTAAGCAGAATTAAACAAATTCTTAAATAAATTTTCAAGTATAACAGTGTGATCACAGAGATTTTGTGCAGCTCAAATTTCTGCTGTGCAGCTGTGGCAAACAATGAAGTGACATATTTTGCAGTGGTTTACGTCACTTTTCCTGTGACCTGTGCAGTTTTGGCAGACATAGTCATAGTGTTCCAGGCTGCCAAGGGGCTGCTTTTTCAATTGTTATGATTTTTAAAAGTCGATGTCTTGTTTTTGGCGAAACAAATGGTGGGCTGGCTGTGGTATTTTGTATATTAGTACCATCCGGTGGCCCACAAAGAATGCCATATTCCATTCAGTGTCCTCAAGGAACACTAATGCATTGAATTTTCAGCCAAAGTAGGGCCATGGTGAAAATACGTGATAGAAAAAGTAAGTTTTGAGTTGAATTTTAGAGGTCCCTATTTTATTGCTGTTTTATGTACTGTGAGTACAGGCCTATTTGCAAAAAAAGGATGCAGTCTTTGGCCATGTTTTGTTCTGTTCAGTTCAGTTCAGGGGTCTCTGACTGACTCAGGAGTCAGCACAGCTATCTTCTATTGCAGATTGTTAGTCATTCTTCTCAGCATTTAAAGCAGATTATTAGGGATTAATACTGCTCATATGAAAAACGAAAAAAAGAGCTGATATTGCATTGTGTGTTTGGTGCAGGGATTCCACAAGTTGATGTTATAGTGTGGTATAGGTGGACAGTAGTTCTGCAATTCAGCAAAAGGACTTTTGTGACATCTGCATATTGGCTCATAAACACATATACATCCATATGACAGTAGGAGATGAGGCAAAGTTTATTAGATCTGTTCATGCTGCTGGGGACAAAACAAGCAAACAAGAAAAAATATGAGTGTGACCTTATTCAGGTAAAGGAGAGGGAAGGAGAAGGAAGGAAAATGAAGTTATAAACCTCAGGCTATACAGGAACCATTGCCCTGAGTTGTGTTACTGAGATAAATACTGAAAAGGAACTTTAGTTTAAATAAAGGAATTATAGTGTGGGCCATTGGGAAAATTGACAGGTGCTGTGAAATCTGCCATGTCTTGATCAGTTCTTTATTTGCTGTTCTTGCATGCTGCTCTTCAAGGGCAATGTGTCTTTGTCCATGGTAATTTTTCTTCAGTCAGGAAGCGTTATTAGGGAAAGGGTTTTCTTGAAGACTAGGAGAAGGAATAGACTGAGGAAAAATATTGTTTTGAGATGTGAGCCATAAAGCAGATGTTTGTAATCCAATAGTATTTGACAGTCTTTTTTGTCTATACTGAACCTTTTGTTCTTGAAATGCTTTCATGTTCCCCATGTTGCCATTTGCAAGATGTGAAGACCGTCAAACACAAAAAGCTTAATGTAAAATAGACAGCTACTAAGATGAGCAGAGCAGCGCTGGGATTTTTCTTTTGCCTATGAAAATTTTTATTTGAGATTGCTGTTGATAATTGCAGCTTACAAAATGACTTCCAGGAGGAATGTGAGCCACATGATCTATAGAATAAACCAGCTTTGACCACAGCTAGTTACAGGAAAGCGAACAGCCATCTTCCAGTAAAGTACATACTTGAGGCATAAACCCTGGCAATGGATTAAAGTATGATATGCATGGCCTGAGAGTCTAGCTTGATCCCTTGATTGTCTCACACAAACAGATTAAATTGTTGGTGACAAACAGAAAACACACATTGCAGAGACCTTAGCCTTATAGTGGTTTGGATGTAGGTTGTTCTTGTGACATTAATGTGAATAGACTGATTCACTTTTTCTACCCCTGCCTAGAAGATGGTATCTTTATCAAAACATATTTCCAGTTCTCAGAAGAGTGCTAAAAATAGTAGAAGTGATAAACCAACAGCAGGAAGCAGACTCTATGGATCATCATTTACTCCAACCTATTTGATTACATTGGTTTTGAAAAATTAATAATGTAGGGAAAGACTCAGAAGAAATTATGCTCATTGTTTTTATGGATATATTATATTTGTTAACATACAGTCTTATAATGCAAGGAATAGTATAGCATCATGCAGCTCCCAAGGCAGACCAGAAAAGAAATCATGACTCCAGGAATTAGAATTGCTTTTACATTACTTCTTTTCGGAGCTCAGATGCAGCCAGTGATTCCCCTTCATAGCTCAAATTCCCTGTGGTGTTGATACCTCAGGATATTTCCCTTCAGCCATGCTTCTGTATGATGAAAAGATTTCAGCATGGTCCTCAGCAGGTCTTCTCACTGTTTGTGACTTCTCAATACAAGAATAACTTGTGCAAAAAAGCAGAGTATCCTCAATCTCTTATTTCTTTGCCTTCAATGTGATGACAGCCTGGCAAGATATTATCTAGAACTAAATGACCAGCTATGGGATATACTCCTGCTCCAGGGAAGGGACATGGGATCCAGCTGTTGCTACCAGCTGTTATGCCAGAAAAATTTCCTGTAATTCATGCCTGAAAGACTGGAGCAAAGGCGTGATTTATAAAAAAGAATTCCTTTGGATTCTCTCTTGGCTATCTGCCATTGAAGTAGAAGTTCCTGAAGAAAAGCAGTAGATTATGGGGAGCTAACTACATATTCTATGGACAGCAAGCAAGATTCTGTTGTGTTCCAGCTGCCTGTTACACTTCTCCATAGCTGTTAGAGACAAAGGACTGACTTATTATGTGCTTTGCAGAGTTATGATGAATAATTACCTTTTCTTTATAAGTAAAGGCTGTGACAAACATGTCTGACAAGTTCTGGAGGAAGAGGTCCTGTGAGGGAGATTTTGTGGCTGTGTAGAATTGCTTTGGCAGAAAGAAATATACAAGGTAAGGTCTTGCTTTTCTTCATGCTTACCACAGTACAGAACAGAGCAGATCTGGGGCCTGGAGGCACCTGGTGGAAAAATGCTGGTTTCCTAGCCTTCGGTTGAAAATCTTCCATCTATGATGTGTACCTTTTATCCTGGCATTTGGTGTTTTCTCCCTTCTTTCCACAAAAGTGCTTCATCAGTGGTGGTTTTGAGTGCTTTTGCTCACCATATGGGTTAGCAGACTTATTTAAGGCACAGAATCACGAGACACATTTTGTGTAGAGACACTTCCAGAAGGAGCTCCTTGACACTATGATGCCTTCCGTGAACACCTTGCAAAAGTAGACTCAAAGCTATTTTTCCCTTCAGACTCTTCCTTCAGGTGGTATTTAGTACTAGCCTAAATTACAAATTGCATTTTTGCCTACATAGCACATTAATCAGGGGAGTATGATGATTTAGGTTTTGTTTTCACTTGCAAAAGCTACATAGAAGATTGTTTGAGTTTGGATTCTTTGGAGGGCAAGAGGTTGGGTGTTCTTCTTCCCACCAAACCCAGACATAGAAAATGTAGCCATCTGCAGAAAAAACACTTTATCCTCTAGTGGAATCCAGCAGTTTGTCCTGTCTCTGTGTCCTGTCTCTGCATGCTTGCCAAAAGCCCCTCTCTGTGCTTCTTGTAGGGTCCCTTCAGGTACCAGTAGGTTGCAATTAGGTTACCCTGCAGACTTCTCTTTTTCAAGCTGAACAATCTCAATTCCCAGATTTTTCTATAGGAGAGGTGTTCCATCCCTCTAAACATCTTGGTGGCCTTCTCTGGACTCAGTCTAATAGGTCTATGTCCTTCCTGTGCTGGGACCCCAGACCTGGATACAGGGTTCCTGGTGGAGCAGAATCCCCTTGCTCTCCTGCTGGCCACTCTGCTTTGGATGCAGCCCAGGACATGTTTGGCTTTCTGGGATGTGAGTGCTCATGGCAGGGTCATGTCCAGCCTCTCATCCACCAACACCACCAAATGCTTCACCAATGCAAGGCTGCTCTCGAGTGTCCTGACCCAGGTACAGCACCTTGAACATGGTCTCATTATCAAGAAGTGGGCCCACTTCTTGAGCTTATCAAGGTCCCTCCGGATGATATCCTGACCTTCAGGTGTCCATATTGTAAGCTGTTGTAGGCTATATGCTAGCAAAAAGGGGATACAGGTCTCCCTCTTCCCATTCCTGCTTGGCAACAGGCAGTTTTGTACATTTGATTTTCAAGGAACTGTGGAGAGCACAGGTACAGTGGCTTTTTCTGATCAGTAGCACCTCCCTTTCAGGCTACATCTTTCATTTTGCAGAGCAACCTGCTTGGCAGTGAATTCACAGTGATCTGTCTACAGGCTGGAGCACTTCTGTCAATTCATCCTTGCTTGACTGCAGGGATACCTAGGAAACACCCAGTATTTCAGGGACAGGAGCTTCAATAGTGTCACTACTAGCTGGCTTGCTGTGATCTGATTGCAATGGCACTGTGCACAGTATGTGAAGCAAAACTCAGCTTGCTCTAAGACCTTAGTGTTGTGCCCTCTTTTATTTGTGGTATGTATCCTGTCTTGCAGCTTGACATCCTTAACATTTTAGTTGCTCTGAAGGGGAAAATCTGTTATTTCTAGAGGCTGTGCAGAGCAGTGATTTTGCAGGCAAGCTGACCCTTGTCAAATGTGGATTGCAGATGATTTCAGTGGTACAGGAGACAGATGCTTGCCACATCAGTGATGTAGTCTGTAAAGTTTATTCTGATGCACTGGAAGAGCATGCACTGTGGATGAGCACGTAGTGACATAATTCTGTTCATATTAAAGGTAATGGGTGGAGCCATTTGAAAATCCTGGTGATAATCTCAAAGTTTTCTTTAGCAGTTATACTGAGAGCTTGGTATTGTGTCAAACTGTGTCCTTCAATAGGCAAAAAACAAACAAACAAACAAACAAACAAAACAAAAAACAAAACAAAACAAGCTTGGATCATTTGAATAAGCTATAAATCCTGAGCAGCCCTTTGTGGAAAATAATTTGTCCCTGCTTTTATGAGCCACTGCCTCAAGAAACTTTTTGCCTGACAGTTGGAAAGCATCCTGAATTAGTGTGTACATCTATAACCACTGTTGAATAGTTAGGGCTTAATGACAAACACTATGTGTCCTTTCTTGAGCTTCCACTGTGCTTGTTCTCACATAGTGAAATGTGACAGGAGGCAAAGTTGAGGTAAGTTCCATTTGTTCCTTCCTGGAGGAACATGGCACTACATCTGTGCAAGATACCTGTCAGAGGATCTGAGACTCAAAAATTCACAAAATGCAATGTTTTATATGTCCAGCCTCAGGATTTGGGAATCTATATTGTTTGCACAGAATTCCTGCACACAGTGCTGACATCTGGCTGTGAGACTATTTCTATTATAACATAACAATCCCGGCAGGAGTTGGTACCTCTTTCTATTAGATTTTGTGCAATTACAGAACAGAGGATCTGTATTTGCCACAAAGAGTTTGCAGTCTAAATAAAAGTTTCCTGTCTCTGGTAACAGACCAGTTGGAAGCCCAGTCAAAATACAGTGGGTTGTGTTGTTTCTGACATGGACTGAGAGATTAAGAGAGCGCCAAACAAACAGCAGTGATCATCAGGAGTGGTCAAGGATAGAGATGGTTTTTTAGTTAAATGATCTTGCAAAAAGTGAATATTTTAACATTCTATGTGGTTTCTGGAGCCCAATTCTGGTTTGCCAAACTGTGGGCAAAAACCAAAATATCATTCTGACCAGACTTTACTGAGGATTCTAAGTCCTTTCTTCATTTGAACCATTTGGTCCCTTCCTGTGGTCCCACTTGCAGCCAAATGTGGTGGTCACTTGAGCTGTGGGAAATGGATCTTGTATAGAACTCAGCATCCACTGTCTGTGCAGCATGACAGGTCCACTAACATTCAGGCCATGAAAAACTTCCCATTAATTCCTTCATTGTGAGAGGTAACTGATTACGTGTCACATAAGTGCTAATGCACAGAGGAGAGGGATTTTTCAGCCCCTCTTCTGTACCAGGAAGTCAGTTCCCAGCACTCCTCCTAGACTCTCCTGCCATCCCTGAAAATGCCTTTTTTTTAGCGGACCTTGAATGTTGGCTTCACATGCTCTCCTGCAGGTCCCTGCAAAGACAAGTGTTTCAGTTGTGTGCACCATCATACCCAAGCCTGTAATTGTATCCCATTTGGGCTCTGCAGTGGTCCAATTTTTCGGGTAGCAGCACAACCATCAAGCTGAAAATAGAGATTTGTGTGGAAGATGTAAGTAGTGGAATGGAGGGCTATCAGTTTTCCTTAAAAAGTGAAGAAAGGCTTAAAAAGCTGATTTTAGCTTGGTTTGAAACAAATAAAAATAGGAGGTTCAGTTTTCACCTTACTCTGGAAAATTCCTTCACAAGCCTGGTGGGAGCTGTTGTCCCTTTACGTCTCTCCTTTTTCCTTTACTTCTGGGTAAAAAACAAGAGACACTATAATCACTGTAATACAGTATCTCTGACCACCTTTGTCAGTAACATGTCCAGAAGTTACATCTCTCTGCTCATAAGCTGGAAGTTAGTTCTGGTAAGGCAAAGGCAGCATCACCTCAGAAACCGTGGAGCAGTCTGGTCAGCAAGGGCAGAACATATTAATCATAATTTATAGAACAAGACAGCTTTTTACTTCCAGATTTATATACCATGGAGAGAGTATAGAGAATGGTTGTTGATACAGCACAGTGCAAGCATGGAGCAAATACTGTGTTGAATTTGCACAAAGTATCCTTACACTGTGGCATGAGAGGCAGGTGCTTCAATTTAATTGGTGCATTGCATCACTTTTAGACATCTTGAGCATCTTTTGCCTTTTGAGCACGTTTCTTAAGGTCTTTCCATATAAAAGGTCAGAGATCTCACTTGTGGATGTCTTCTGGGCAGAAGAGAGTGTACAGGCCAAGGTGGTGGTATACATTCCTTGGAACCTGCTGCTCTGTTGCAAGGTTTCTATCATGGTTTCAACAGTGCAGCCATCTTAGAAACTGAGATTTTTCTACAAGCTCCTGCAGGAAATCAGAGTTTACAAACCATGTAAAATATTGCAACTTGCTGTATTTTTCACCTTAATCCAGTTGCTGCGTAAAGAGAAACACAAATTTCACACAGACCTGAATTAAATAAGATCCTTTAACAGGGACACCTACAGGGATGTGCACAGCAACATGTTGAAGACTGCAACAGATGACTATTCACTGACTTCATGTTGTCTGAGTCCCTGGAGGTAACTAAGCTACCCATCTTAAAAAGATAAAGCTTTGAGGAAGAGTGCTAAGCCTTCTGAGGCAGCCTCAGAGAAGGATCTGACCTTCCTTAAGGAAGAAGGATCTTTCTGTAAGGATGTTCATGTGTGAAAAATTATGTGTTCTACTGTATCTGGATGGAGTAACAGTAGAAAGAAGAAGGAGTATGACTTTTGAGAAGGGATGTCTGCAGTTGCATGCTCTCCCTCCTCTTTATAGCTTCACAGAAGGAATTGCTGCAGAGATGTATTTTCAAGTTATCAGAAGACCAAAACTGACAGAAATGCTCCATGGAAGAAGGAGAAGGAATGGTTTTAAAAATCCAGTGTTATAGAATAGTAAGGCCTCCTTTGTGCAGAGGTCTGCAGAACAGCCAGACAAAGACAGAGAAGTTGCACAGGAGTAGTTAAACGGGACCTGCACAACATCTTGTTGGCATTCAGTAGAAGAGGCCACATTAATCTGACTAGGGGAGGCAGTCAGGAAGAGGCAGGAATCAATCTACATCCCTGAAGCTTCTTCTGTTACCTGCATGGTTTGGTTTTGGCTTTTTGGGTATGCTCATTGCTGTTTAATAAGCTGTTCAAATAGTTTACAATTTTATAAACCTGTCAGGTGTGTGTGTCAGGTAAGTGTGAAATTCCTCTAAACTTTACAGGCTCTGCTGTTTCAAATCTCCACAAACTCTGACCACCTGGGCAGACAAACCTGTACAAACCACACAGTGGGACATATGGGTCATTGAGATGACCTTGGAGCTGTGAATCCCCAGATATGCTTCACAGCAGGCATGCAAATCACAGAAAAATGCAGGCGTTTTCTGAAGGGGACAAACCATTGATGACACAGCAAAAATTTGCCATCTCTACATGGATTTGGGTTCTGGAGCCAAGCATGAAGGCGGTGAGATCCAGGCAGTGTTTTTCTGTTGCTCTGCCCAGGGTCTCCCCCATCAGTGCAGCAGACTGCAGCATCTCCTCTCCTCTGCATCTTGCCTGTGGCCTGCAGCCATGAGCACCCTATCTTGAGGATCTGCAGCTAATCTATTCCTGGAGAGCAATCAGGTACATGTCACAGGTTTTTTGTGCTTACCAGTTTCTCCTTACTTCATGTGACCAGATGGTGATGAAAAGTTGCATTGGGGGTCTCTTTGTATTGCCAGGATCAGGGTGGTCTTTGCCTTTGATGGTGAAGGGAGAAGGACAGCAGATGAATTTGTTCGGCAATAAGTAGTGTAATGTCCCAGCTGTTCCTATTCACACAGAAAGCATTGGGATGCCTGACCTAAAGGAATGACATAGCAGTAATTCCTCCCGCATACTGCTAAGATTCAGTAGTGAGGCATGTGATCTTACACCTGTCAGATTAAATACACTTTCCAGAAGTAAGTTGGCTGGAGATGAAACCAGTTATTTTATGTGTTACAAAGGCAAGATGCCAAGGCCAAGGCTGGGTGGGATTTTTAGCATACCTGGATCACAGGATGCTTTTTTACCAAGCATATGGATCTACTCTCCCAGTCAAGATCAAAATCTTCATTTATGGTCAATGGTCTCTGTGTTCTCTGTTGGAGTAATGTGACTCCCCTGATTAACTGGAGAGGAGGCAGAAATGGCATGTTCAGTAGTCCCACCAGTCTCTGTGACTCAGCAGGGATTTACTCCCTAACTGAAGAGGGACACTTGTGCCCTCTCAGATCTGCGTGGGCCTTCACAAGGTGCAAATGTATAAGGTCTCCAGAGTTGGTCAAAAAGCAAGAGGAACCCAACCCTCTACAGCTGTTTCAGGAAAAATAGGGAAACTTAGCCAGAATGGTGGTTTGTGAACTGGTGTATTGTCTCATTAACATCACCAGTTTGGAATGGTACTGGCAGATAGAAGGTGGCAAGCCTCAGACTTTGAATTGAATCACTCTGTACTCGTAAGGAAGGTTCTCCCTCTTTCCTTTCTCTGTAAAACCAGGCATGAATGCAAAATTACATTTTTCCTGAATGTAGAAGTTAGGACTCCAAGTAGTTAGGACAACAGCAACTGCCACATATGTTAGCAGATCCCTCAGCATGAGATAATGTAAGTATCCTTAGCTAATGACCTAGGTTGGTCAAAAGGTTAAAGAAAGGGGTTTGAGCTAATAATTTTATCTCACAAATGATAAGTGCTTTTCAGCAGCAGAGGATCCCTGCGCGGTACAGCTGCCAAGCATAGCCCTGTGGCATGAGGAGATCGGGTGGGATGCCACATAGGTCAGTGCCGAAAGCCCCAGGGCCAGCGGGCAAGCTGCCACACGCAAAGGCAAAGGGAGGAAGCCTCAGTAAGAACATTTTGATGTGAGGCACTGAGACTCTGAAACAATTTGCTAATTCAGCCAGAATGTAAGGATTAAAACACAAAGCCCAGCTGTATGTATTAATTCCTTCATTTGGGTCTTTTCTACCAGTGTTTTGAAAATAACAAGCAAAAAGCTGGATATGATTCAAGGATCAGAATTAGCACTGGTTGTCCCTGTGGATTGTGGCCATTGCTCTGTGCTGACCAGCCAGAGTTTGTTCCCTTTCCATTGCAGAAAATCCAATTTCCTCTTCCCTCTTGATATGCTCTGTCTTGGGGAAGTTTTAAGTTTCTTGAGGTGAACATGTCTGTCATATACACAATTAAAATGTATAAAGAGGGAAAGCAAATTCTCTGAAATCTCAGTCTTGGTAATTTTAAGTTCTCACCAAGTGAAAAATAATGCATGGAGATCCTCACCAGACTTTTGCTTAGGGGGAAACCAGCATAAGCAATCATAGCTTCAGCTTGGATGCCTTAAAATTTTTCTGATTTATTTTATATTACTAGATAAACTTGTATAAGTCTTTCTCTGCACATTCAGCTGTGATCAGAGGTGTTTCCACCTTTACAGTGAGACTTTACAACAGCCTTAGTGGCAGTATAAAGAGGTATTTAAGGAGTGTATGGGGCATGAGGGTAAACAAGAGACTTTTATTTGAAGCTGTGGAAATGTGATTACATTATGCCCACAGACCAAATCCTGGCTTTCTTCTTTTCAGAAGCAGACAGTGGAAGTGTAGACAATGAACGGCATGGATTGAAATCAAAGCCCGTGAGCAACATGAGAGTAGGGAAAGTTAAGGAACTGATTTTCTACAAATAGTCTACTCAGGCTAAAGAGTAGACAATAAAGAGTAGACAATAAAGAGTATACATATATATTGTATATAAATATACAATAAAGAGTCCTTATTGCATATTTTTGTGACTGACAATGTGAAGTCTGCTTGACATTCCTTGTCCAAAATATATTTTTAAGAAAAATACAGAGAAGCTACATTGATTATAATGTAGCTTCTTTGAGAATTTTGCTGGTTGTCTAGAGAAAATATAAGTTTCAGAATTTCTTCCATGTGACATAATCTGGAAAATTTGCCTTATTTTTATGAAGAAAGGTGATTTGCTAGATGAAGACAGAATTTTTCATCTAGCTCAGGCTGCAGTAGAAGAAGGTCAGTGCTAGCAAGTTATACATATCATCTTGGAGGTTAACTGTCGTAGGCACTAGGTAATGAAGCGTAGTTGTCTGTCATTTATAGCTGCTATTAAGGATTATCCAAAATGCTGGATAAATCATTTCATGATTTATACTAACAGGCTCTATACAGGTTTTTGAGCACTTTCCAGAAATAATTGGTGTTGCAGAGAAGGTTGCTTCTGTACTCAGGTGACCCTGAACTCATATCTGTTTTCAGGGTTAGTGTAAAAACTTCAAAATTCTGGAAGACGTGCTGATGTGGAATTAATAGAGGGTGGGACTCTGACATTTATGTGGTAACTGTTTGCTTCATTGTTGCAAACAATGAAGAAAGAAAAGATTCTCAGACCCCAATGACCCTGGTCACCTCTCAGCAGCCATTAAAGAGCCTGACACCTGCGATCAATTTGTAAATGCATAGGAAAGTGAGACTTTCCTTCTGTCAGCAACTGTAGGGAAGCAGCACTGTGGGTGTCAGCCCATGTTCACTTCAGAAATAGGAGGAAAGAAGGGAAGTTGACTAAAATTTTTCATACTTCAAGGACTCATTTTGGCAGTGGCCCAGTCAAAAATGCACTTGGAATGCATTAGACCTGAAGCTACTTCCACTGACCCAGTAGCATTCAGTGAAAAGAAGATTTTTATATAAAATCTGGGTTGCATGAAATGGGTATTACTGTTCCATGAAAGTGGGGATTTCCCCATGGGATACTAGAGGAACTATGTTTTCTCCTCAAATAATTTTACTTTGCCATCTCAATGAGACATTTTTCCATAACATCCCCTTTCAAAATTGCTAATGAGGGAATATTTGAAAAGGAAATTCCTGCCCGTGTTCATCACTTTTTGGTAAGGCTGTTGTTCTGGGAGCAGTGCCATCCTTTTATTTGTTGTTTGAGATACATGGTGATTTTAATTAAGCAATCATTGTCTGTGTGCCTTGTGGTGGTTGCCTTCAGTGAACAGAGAGCTATAATTACAAGCACACGGGGCAGCTGAAATTTTTGTGCAGCCCTTTAGACATTATGGGAATTGCTGTCTTCACCAAAGATGATCCCTTCTCCTCTTGGACATTTCTGACTTGGATAATCTCAGCTATGACATTGGCAGTGGGTTTGTGGCAGTCAGGAAATGTTCATAACTCAGACACCCTGAGCGCAGTTAGTCTTACAGGGCTCCATGTGAATGATCTCCTCCTCTTATATCCCAAACAGAACAGTTGACTGTTTCAGGTCCCCTGCTTGAACACTGTGTTGAGGGCAATGCGCATGTGGAAGCAGAGCTATTCTGTTTGCTTTAGCAGGTCAACACAGGAGAACCCCATCCTTTCACACTGTGCAACAGCAGCCTAACTCTTAGATGAAATGGATCAAATGGATTTTGCAATAACTGTTATTTCTGCATGCAGGTGACAAGTCATCAATAAAGGGGGCTGCAGACCCAAACCATTTGTTTCTTCACTTGGGAGAGCGTTTGGGGTGGTTGCCGGGTCCTGTATCTCTTTATATCTCTCAAACCACTGCTGCCTTGTGCCTAAGAAAGAAACTTCTCTGACCCTA
>VYXD01012128.1:30722-107962 GCA_013397195.1 Hylia prasina | reverse complement strand
TAAGCTCTCTTCACAGAGTTGTTAGGCAAAACAAATCCTTTTCCTGCAGAACACCAAGGACAATGAGTACAACTTTCAGGCCCAAAAGCATCAACAACGGTGGACTGAAGAAAGAAACAAGAAAGATGAGACCTCATGACCTGAGGCTGTGGTTGGACAGTTGGGCCCCAATATGCAAACAGACCAAAACTTACAAAAGTATAAGATCTCATGACGAGTCATCTGTTTTTTGTGACTATTTTTAGTCCACCTTCAGTGTAGCCCTGGTCAGGCTCTTAGCCTACCCAAGGTGTACCCTAAAGGCCTTTTAATAAGTATCTACTTTATTCTCTAGCCCTGTCCAGTCTCTGTTTCAGGTCAGCCTTCCCAAGGCATCATAACTACTAGGGAAAAGAGATCCAAATTTGCAGTGAAACCCAGTGTATTTCTACCTGACAACATGTTATTTCTTCACCTTGAGGGTCACCTCACTGCTAGTAATTCTCCCTTACCTTTAGCAGGGGCCTGTTCAATACATGAAAAACAAAGCATTTCCATAACTTCCAGGCTCTTCTAGTTACTCCCTTACCTGGTTCTGACTCCACGAATTAAGTTTATTCTGTTTCCAAAACAAACATGCCAAGTCATTTCAGGCATGCTGTGGCAAGCTGTCTGGGTAATGGGAATCAATCCTTGTGACAGTAATCTCCATTTTATACCAGTTTCATAAGAGAGGAGGTGGAGGGCATACCTGATCATGAATTGTTCACCTTGTCTCCAGTCTCAGTTTTGCTTCCTGCTGTGTATACAACATAGGAAAGGACAGACACGAAGAAGGGAGCTAAACCCCACCCTTATCTTTTGGGTGGGTTTCACTTGCTCCCTCAGGCATTTATCTGCTGCACCTGTGCAATTGGAAACTTCTGTTGTTTATTCCTCGATAACCCATCTGCTTCTTGCTTGGAGTAGTGGAAATGGACATAGCTTTATCATAAAGTGTGTGGGTATATGGAAGATTACGAAAATCTTCATTACAGAAGGCTGTACTCCTGCTATCTCTGCATCCCATCTAGAGCTTTCCAACGTACAATTTGCTTCAATTAGGTATGGAGGAGGTCCAATAAGATGAGCTACCAAGGTTCTGTGTACCTAGGACACTTGAAATAATGATTCTGTGTTTTGGAAATGAGCATACTTCACAGAACTGAGTGAAGAAGGGTGTCAGTCTCTTAGATGCTACATAGAAGCTGAGAGTGCAGTTCTCTTAAGTTCAGAAGCTGTATTCCAGTATTCATGTGCAGGGAAGTTGTCCCTGGCTCATGTTTCAAGTGAAACAAAGCTTAGTGAAGTGGTCATGATTTCAGAGAACTGGGGTAGAGAGGGTCTTGCAGGAAAATGCCTAAGGGAGTAAAGCCAGTAGCTTACATTTATATCTTGGTGGTGGTAATAGCTGAGAAAAAATAGATCTCAAGACAAGCATAGGCCTTACTCTGCTTGGAACATGGTAGGAGAGGAGCTGGAGGAAGGGTTATTCCATAATCAGAAACAACATATATTTTTCCTAGTGCTCAAAACAGGAGACTACACAAGCCCCCAGTTTGCAATTGCAGAGTCTGCATGGCTACCTGTAGCAACAGGATTTTCAACAAGCGTAGTCATGCAGGAAAATTGGCAGCAAGTAATGAAAGTGGGCAGTGACGATCCAGGAGTAGGCATCTTGCCGCTGTCCTTCAAGGTGTGTTTATTCTGATGTAACAGTGTCTCTGCTTCAGCTCTGCATCCTGCCTCTTCTGGTGCTGTGATTTGTGCTGCCTGCTGTTCACAACAGCAGATAACATTCAGAGCTGGAGTCTGCAAAGTGCTGCCAATACTGGGTTGTATCATTGCAACTGGTAGGAATGGTTGGTCTCAGGAGAGTTTCCTGCTTTCAGACACGAGAGCAGAATAAAGAGGTGACCTGACACAAATGAAGAAAAGGGGGGTGGGGGGAGGGAGCAGAAAAAGGAAAAAAAGGGAGAAAAGTCTCTCTTAATATTTTCTTTCCTGTGAGCCATTGCTGCCAAACAGCAAAAGAGGAAACAAATAATACAGATTTTATTTCACTTATGAGAGACATAGTCACCATAAGTCAGGAAAATGGCCATTTAAAACCACCACCCTGGTGAAAGTTTCAGTTTCCCTGAGGAGTGGTTTCTTGAGGTTATGAGAACTGCAGGTTGAAGTGTTTTACAGAACCCAGAGTATTCCCCCAAAATTCTGGGTGTCTCCTCCAAACTGGCAACAGAAAAATGAGAGCTCAGAAGCTCTTTTTCTTGTTTTTTTTCCTCACTTCCTGCCCTAAAAAATGTGTATTTTAAAACAGGGGGAATGATATCTGCCAACTGGGCAGAGTAGAGAAAATAATCACGTGCCAAAGAAATTTATGTAATTCTTTGACAACAATTATTTGTAACTGTTTTCCTTGCTTTGAAGCAGACTATGGTTTTCCTCTGCTTGTGCCATTTTTGGGTGCATTTATTTGGCATTGCGACAACAGGCAAACATTGTCACAACATTTGTATTGTCACAACCTGTGTCAAGCTGGACACTTGCTTGGCATGCAGGACTATTTTAATGGGAAACCTCTTAAACTACTGATGGTAGCTTGTCCAGTAACATGACACCCTTCTCCTCAAGGTTCACATGACCCCTGTTCGATTTGCTGTTGAGTTGGGAATGTTTTCTTTTATCCCAGCATGTTCTTTTGGATACTTGTACTGTAAGCCTTAGCCTGACATCAGTTTTAGGCATATATTTTCAATGTGAGGTCAATCAAATAGTGCTTAGCTTCTGTGCTGCTTCACAGTGTGCTTTCTCCACAGGTCTGAGCTAGCTTTAAAGCAAAGATATCAGATGCTTCTGCCAGTGCCAGTAGATCAAAGGGCTTTACCAGCTCTTTGCTGCTCCAAGGATTAGTAGAGGTGCATATTTCTCCACAGACAGTTATGGCTTGGTGGGCTGAGGAATCTCTGTATCACTTCCCACACTCTGCAACCAGACTTCTAAATTAGAATAAAAATAATTTTGTAATGAAAAAATGAAGCGTTCTGTGACTGCAGTATCATAGGGATTAGTTTTGGTATAACTTGTTTTCTTCAAGATCTTATACTTGCTTTGGGTTTGAGTATTTTGTAATTGGTAGCAGTGGTTTGGGGTTGTTGGAGTTGTGTTGACTGGAACAGTTTGACAAGTGTGATACTAAACTCTAGGTTATTTTGATCAATGTTACACAGTATTCGGACAAAAAAGTCAGTAGTTGTTAAGATTAACAATGAAAGAAAAACAAAAGCATACAAAAACTTAGCAGAAGACCTTTAAATCATATGTGGTTCAGGGGCTTCCTCAACCAGATGTATTTCAGTTTCTGTAGTAAGCATCCTCACAGTATTCCTTCTCTTTCACTGTCTGCAGGCTCCCCTGGGACATCCATAACATTCTAGAACCCACAGCATCCTTAGGCATGGATTTCCACAGCAGACCATTGCATTTTTTTCAAACCTCCCCCATCCAGTTTCTCTTGATGGCCCTTTTTTTCCTTAGTGTGGAAGACAGAGTGAGCAGCAGATATCTGCTGGCCATTTCCATGATTTTACAAATCTCTATTTGATTCTCCCAGTGCCTCTTGTTCTTCCAAGTGCAAGGGTTCTTACTGAGTATCTGCTATATTTGTTTTTTTAGCAATAGAAAGATGCCACTGACCAACTTTAGTGCTAAGAATTTCATCCTCTCCAAAATCCAGTTTCTTGGAAATAAATTTATGGCTTACGTGTTGCACATCCATGTATGAATGCCTGAATACAAATCTCATTTTTCCACAGTGTGAGTCACCTGGCTGTTTGACCTATGTTCTTTTCCCATCCTGTAGATCTGAGTGAAAAAAAAAAGTATTTTAACTTTCCCATTATCCTTGTAATGTGGTGAAGGGAGAGATGCAAAGGTTAAATCCTGTTTTGCTCATAAATATCTCAAATATTCAGAGTGCCCTGAGACTACTTCCCAAATGTACTCCTCCACCATTTTGGAAGGGTAACTATCTGTGATGACTATCTGTGTTCTTAAAAAAGCAGCACAGAAAGATACACTTCAGAAAGACACAAAACTTTTTCCTTTAAACATGCCACAATCACAATAAAACTAGTTCCAGTCTTTTCCACCTCTCTTAAATCCAGTTTCTGGAGTAAACGTTTTTGTTTAAAGCAAACATTCTATTTTCTTGGTGCCAGGACCCTCAAAAATTTGCAATTTAGCAGCAATACTTGGAAAAAAGTTATCTGTAAGTAGATGAACAAAGTAATGAGGAATATTTATTGGCTTACTCATCGAAGAGTGCCTTAACAAATGCTCAAGTTAATCATGTGCTTCATGTCCCATGTTTTCAGTAAAGTACTGAATCAAAAGACTGTTTTAAGTGGAGGATGGCATGATGTCTAAAATCCTTGACATGATGGTTATGGTAGGATTTTTGTCATCCAGTCCAGTCTTCTACTTTGCCAGAACCTACTTACATAAACCAGGTAACTACACGTAGTCCCAGCCTTCAGTGACTGGGATAAACCTAAACGGAATGTGATATAGTGACCTGAAGGTGGAATGTCCTGATAGCTGATTAATAGTGGGGCGGGGAGACAAAAACACAAACCACACAACTTTTGGTATCATATTCCTCAGCCATAGCTTGTACAAAATCAGAGGATAAAGGCATACACACTCAGGTTGTGTGAATGCCAGGAAATGTGAGCAATATTCCAATTTAACTCCACAGAAATCCACTAGTTAGTAAGTAGTTCAAGTATTTTAGTGCCTGCTGTGTTGCTGCCTACAGGGAAAATACTCTAAGTGCTTTCCCTTTCTCAAAAAGAAAAGGTGTTTTCATCTATCTTTTATAAGGCTTTCTTGTGACATCCATTATACAGCACACACAGCCAGCCAAAGGATGTATTGTGGTGGTTTCCATCACATGTTTTAGAGACAGGGTTTTTGTGGATGGTAGAATACATACATATATACGTGCGTGTGAGTGTATACACATTTATATATAAACATGTGTGTATATATAAGTGCACTTATCAATCTAGATCACTTAACAGTGAAGATGCATGTACCTTATGCTGGCCTATGGAGTGTCAAACGCGGGGTGATAATGCCTACATATATGAAATCCAATGTTTTTTCATCTGGCCAGCTTGACACAAAAGGGCAGAATTATCCTTATTTCAAGAATATTAGGCCATTAACTGGAACAGCTTTCAGAACTACTTTATTCTGGTCCATAGCCGACCAGCTATTTGAGCAGAAACAGAACAACCCAATTCTAGTTTTCAGACTCCAAATATGCTGTTAGTATCACAGAATGAGAAAAAAAAAAAAAAGGCAAGAGATGTCCCTGAATAATATTGGGGTTTTAACCCCTGAACCATCTAATATCCTATTCATTTCAAAAATATTAAGGGGTAATGCAGATTGGAGAATAAGAGTGATGATCCACAGATCACAGTTCTATATCAGAAGGATTTTTAAAGATGCACACAAATTCTGTATGCATGTATGTGCATGAATGCAAACTATCTTCTGTGTGCGGAGGCCAGTGAGATGTCAAGATGGGCACTGTTTGTGACATTTTAGTTACTGAGAATTATGATTTCCCTATGCTAAAACAACTTCAGCAGACCTGTTGGAGCAAGAGAGCCAACAGGATGATTAGAGGGATGGAACACCTCTCCTACGAGAAAAGGCTGAAAGGATTGGGATTGCTCAGCCTGAAAAAGAGAAGGAGTGACCTGATTGAAGCCTACCAGTACCTGAGGGGACCTACAAGAAACATGGAGAGGGACTTTTGACAAGAGCTTGTAGAGACAGGACAAGGGGGAGTGGTGTCAAGCTGAAAGAAAGTAGCTTTAGATTATATGTTAGGAAGAAATTCTTTACTGTGAGGGTGGTGAGGTACTAAAACAGGTTGCCTGAAAGTTTTGGATGTTCTGGGAGTGTTCAAGGTCAGGCTAGATGGGGCTCTGAGCAACCTGGTCTGTGAAAGGTAACCTTGCCCTTGGCGGGTTGGTTGGAATGAGATGGTCTTTACGGTCCCTTCAAACCCAGACCATTCCATGATTCTAGGATTCTATTCTCTGAGGATATATTTGTTCAGCAGTAGTCTTACATATTTCAGACAATGGGGATTGTGTGTGTAAATCTAGATATGTATGAATGATTAGCATGTAAGAGCATGCAAAACATTACAGAACTGCTTGGTATATGCAACATTTAGCTACTTTTTTTTTTGCTGCTTCTGGGTTCATTACTCCAGCCTTTCCATCACCTTTCTGACATCTAACTCTTCAGCACAAGTGGTCCAGGCAGTTTTCCACCTCCATGTTTTGCTTTGTTTTTAGTAGCTTGACATTAACTAATCATTTTTTTTAAGTTTTCTGATCTTCCTTGTAAATGTAATGTTTTCCCCCCAAAATGCCTTGTTTGATGTCCAACATAAGGATGATTAATTTCTGCATAGGCAGGACCTTATTATAGGCACCTATAATGAGGCATGAAGGTTTGAAATCCCTGAGAAGGAGAGAATTCCATAGCATCAGTGGGGCACCTAAAAATAAGTAAGAAAACCTATTTTGTGGATTTAAGGAATCCCCAAATGTCTTCAATCCCAACCTTACAGCTACTGAAATATTTAAGTAACAAAAAAAATGGGTTTGCATATAAGAAATAAAAACCACTGTTCCAGTAAAAACAGAGGGTGACTGCATTCATTTATTACTCAGTCCTTCTGTCTTGGCTACTAAACCTAAATGAGAAAAGATCTTCAGGAGAGGGAACCTGCTCCAGGATGGGGATGGTTGGATGAGGAGCAGTGCTCCCCAGAAGGTGCAGAAAGCTGACAGTTTACTTTCTTAAGAGGAAGGTGTTGCAGGGGGAAAATCAAGGCATTCTCTTGAAACACCTGAGAGAGTGTGCTGCCTGCTGAGGGGAGCAGCCTGGGCACAGGTGAGTGGTGATGAACAGGGCTGTAACAACTCAGCTGTGGAAAGGACTGTGCTGTTCTTAGCACCACTTGGTCACTCCAGCTTCAGGGACCTGTAAGGGCCAGCTGCTGGCATGGGCTGGTGACTTGAATGTTAAACACAGCCAGCTGGAGGTTACCAATCCCATTTGCTTTGTATATAAATCCTGTGCAATATGACTGAAATATCTTCCCCTCATTGAACCCAGCAAAAGCCTTACCACCAACCCTGCTGGGGAAAAATGAGGTCTATAGACTGCTCTCTTCCTCCAGGATGCCACCCCCTGCTTTTGTGATACCTTGCTGTCACACAATCCATGGTTTTGGTCCCAGCATTTCAAAATGCAAAATCACATCTTTGTCCCTTTAACTTTTCTCTCAGCTGTTATGCCTGGTTTCTCCCCTCCTCTGGGACTGTGCACTCTGTTGCTGCTCCGGCTGCTGGGAGCAAGCGAGGAGAATTTTTCCTACTGGCAAGTAACCAGCCAGTCTGGGGCTGGCATCTTCCCAGAACGCTGCTGTTTGCATACCAGCAGGCAGAGGAGCAGGTGAAATGGGACTGGTGACATCTGTACAGATGTGTTTGACTGCTTACATGCTGTTACGAATCTGCTACCCTTAAAGCCTCTGTTTCTCTGACGAGATCTCTCTCTCTCCCTCCCTCTCTCCCTCTCTCTCTCTCTCTCTCTCCCTCTTTCTCTCAAAATTATTTTTCCAAGGAGAAAAGGAAAAGGCAGACAGAAATAGAAGGCAAGAGACAACAGCTTGAGGACCAGATACTTCAGCTGCAGCATTTCAAGGTAAGGGAGTGATGCCAGAAATGATGGATTGACTAAATCTTTTCATTATTAGACATGCAGATCACACGTCTGAAATCTGGGAAAAGCCCACTCTGACATGAAGCAGCTTTCACTGCCAGAGCCTGTCTCTTGCAGTGATCATGTCCTGCCTGCTTTTCATTCTGTGTGTTTCATGCACAGGACCATGTTGTTTAAATGGTTTAGGAGCATGGAGTCGGGAGGGTGTGTGTTCAGGCAGCACAGCAGTGCTGTTATTATTAAATGCTGTTATTTATTATACATAATGATAAGACACCAATCGCTGTGGCTTGGGTGTGCACTGCATGGATTCAGCCAGCACTTTCTGCCTGCAGAGCTGTGTTGCATTTCTCTGGTGCCTGTCATTAGGTTTTGTGTGTGTTCATGTTGCAGAAGGGGAGTGTTAGTATGCATCTTTGTATGTGTTAAAGATTTCATTGTAGGAGGAAGTTATTAGGTGTGCGTGGCATAATAAAATGGACATGTATGTACATGCAGGGAAGGTGTTGATGCATACGTGTGTGTGTCTACATGGAGAGGCGGCTTGATATTTAACAGGGTGCTGAGCAATCCCAGTCCCTCTTGGTCTCCATGACAGCTCCAGATAGCATCATTTGAAAGCCATCCTTGCTGTTTCTATTGCTTATCCCTCCTGTCAGTGGCATATTTGTGCATAGCAAAGATAAGAGCAAAAACATACATGTGATCTTTTTGTAACTGATGAGCATTTGTGGGTCAGATCTTGTTATGTTAGTTCAGTAGGGGAGCCTGAGGAGTTTCAGTGATTAAAATATCTGAGAAAGATGATTAGAACTGGATGGTTTATCTTCACAGCAAGTGAGCTGAGCTGTGTCTTTAAAATTAAGATATTTAGGTTGTGTGTGGAATAAGTGTATGTGTGTGTGTGTGTTTGAATAGTGCACCTGCATCAGGAGATGATGTTCAGAGTGTCTCTGCACACGCATGCACTTATAGACCACACTGCAAGTTATACTACAGGCAAGATCTTTCTCCTGCCTCTCTCTCTGCAGACCCTGCAGTCATGTTCTGCAAATTATTTCTCCTTTTCTGGTAAACACAATGCTGTTAAACCCAAGTAATTGACATCAGCCTACACAAATACCCCAATCAAGTTTGCTTCCAGTCTGTGGATGTCAAACATTGGGTGTTTCCAGTCAAAAATGTGATTGCATTTCTGTGGGGCAAGAAGAATTGCCATTTTGTTCAGGCTTTCATTGAGTACAGGCAGGGGAGAATCTCTTCTGATAACTATAGGGTGCTGCAGCAGAGAAGTAAGGTACTGTTCCAGTACGTTCATGATGCTTGGTTTTTTTTTTCCTTTTTGCTACCAAGCTGATGATTCTTTTTAGCATGTTAGCTATTTCCAAGCTAACTGCATTATGATTCTTTGTGAAATTATTTAAGCAGAGCCTTTTGGGTAGACAGTTCTGTCAATTTTCTGCTTCATCAGTTTTACTTTGATATAGCTGTTGCTAAAATGTGTTTTATCATCATCCATAGGAAGTGCAAAACCCCTCAAGGTGGTGCAGTGGGATCAGCCCCTCAGCTGATGTAGACTCATATTGACTTCAGCCCTGCTATGTTGATTGCCAGTAGAGGAGGTTCAGTTTTGCTGCATGGATTTTTTCAGAGACACACATGAAAAATAGCTGTGTCCCTTTATATTTTAACCCACAGGCTGGAGCAAGAGCAGTAATCATACGGGAAGCTAATGGGAGATCAGGGTACAGAAATTTAATGGCAGAGGCATTTAAAATGGCAGCTTTTCAGCTAAAATCACAGCCAGACTTAAGGTCTGTAATGCTGTGTGTGAGGATGAGCATCAGGATATGGTAAAATCTTCCCTACCTCTCCATTCAGTGTCATCACTTATCACCAGAGGACGACTGTGCTGCTTTTACAGAAGTGGTCATGGTGGCTGCTGCTCTATGAGCTGCCTGTACCACAAGCAACTGACTGCTGGGAGACCTGAATGAGGTGACAGCAGAGGTCTAACTGGGACTGCAAAGTTCATCCTCATTGCTGGTAGAACCTTCCTAAAATTAAAATGATAAAAATATTTTAAAATGGAGATAGAAGCACTGTCTAGTTTCTCTTTGGAGACAGATGAAGAAAACTGCATTTTTGTTTCCTACATGATTCAGTGTTCTGGTTGCTTAGTGAAGTGCTGACCAACATTTTATTTTTCCTGCCAGTTTGATTCGCTCATTTTCAAAATGGTGTATCCCCCTGCCACCACCCCAGTGCTCTCCCTCACCTCACTCTGTTTGTCCTGAGCCTCTCCAAGTCAGGGTCTCCAAGTCTGATATGAATATAGTCTCTCAGTCTGATATGGCTCCCCAATCTGACACACCAGACCAAAATAAGTGCATCTATTTTCCCTAAGAGTGCTAAGTAGAACATGATTCATTTCCTGAATTATGTGGATTTCATCTAATTCTGTGCAAGGCATACATCCAGGTTAAAAGACCAGGCTTTCCTAGGAAGCTTCTGTATTTACTCAAAATGCTGTGAGGCTGTTAATGTCCATGTAGAGTGTAAGGATTTCATATCAGTGTTCATTAAAATCTGCTGTGAGGAAAGCTTTGAAAATGAAATCTGGGTTAATCCTGTGTCTGCAGTATCTGGGTTGATCCCACAAGCATAACAGCTTGAATTCACACAAAGACATTCATGCCAGTATTCAATGGGTTTGCTTCATTTTTGTGCAATGTCAGAGTAATTTTCTTTTTAAAATGCACTGTGTAAAATAGCATGTTTGGTTACCTAATGAAGGTTTTGAAAGCGACAGGGTTTCTGTTAATTTCAGAAAATTTTATTCACATTGGAAAAATATCTAATAGAAATAATTTATTGCAAATGTTTATGCTGATTACCTACAGTTTTCAAGTTGCTGATGCCAATTAGACCCCTGACAAAATGACTTTACTACTGTTTCATTCATTTTTCCCTTGTTACCTATCTGGCTGAAAATTAGGCAGCAGCAGGTGCTGTCCCACTGCTTTAGGCAGAACAACCCAGCAAACACCAGACCTAGTAAAAGTCAGCCCTGAATGTCAACAAGGCTTTGGCAACACATTATACAAAGGCTTCTTAGAATGAGACCAGTGCTGAGGACGTCAGAACAAAAGTGTAGCTCAGCTATTAATGGTCTGTATGAGATTCAGAGTTAATCAAGTGAAACCCTTCAAATGTGAACATCTGGAGTAGGTGAGGGGCTAGAGAAGTATAGGCTAAAAAACCTGAATTCTCTTTTGCTGGCAGTGAAACCATATCCTCTCTTCTATGAACCACTGCAAAGTAAGGGCATTGGTGGGCACAGACCGACTGTGTAGTACCTTGGGGCCATTGGGGTCTCTATTGAAGGCAGGAGGTGTATTTGTCTACATTACAATCAGATGCCTTCATTGGAAAGACCTTAGGTGTTGGAACAGGTGTAAAGATGCTTTGAAACCCCATTTTTTGAGCTAGAACATGCTCTTTTGCTCTAATAAGAGGCAATTTATAAGTTCACAGCTTCTCCAGTCCTTAATATGAAAATAATACTTCTTCTTCCATATAACACAAGGTCAATTTCATTGTTTAACAGCAGATAGGGTTGTAGTTTTGTTGTTGTTGCTTAACAGTATGCCTCAGCAGTCTCTTGGCCATATGCCAGATGGGGCTTCCTTGTTCATGGGAACTGGAGGTGTTACCAGCTTCTATCATTTAAAGTCAGAGAGGTGGTCAAAATTCACCTTACACCAAACATACTTTGTGCAGTATTCATCAGAATTATTTGGTTTCTGGAGAAAGACTAAAATTTATTTTCATTGGTGAGTTGAACTGAAGAATACAACCTACAAGCAACAAGTTCTTTTAAGAACTTGTTCAGCTAGGCAGAAGTTAGGCAGGCCTGTTTTAACAGAGATGTTTACTGTTTCAAATAAACTCCAGGGTAGCAATATTTCTTCCAAAATCTGACTGCTTCTGTTGTGAGTTGAATAAAATTTCTATAACTGTTTACTGTAGCTCTATTTGGTGGCCAATGGTAATAAAACAGAACAAAACCTCCTAATTGAATTTAAAAATACTTCTGTGCTGTTACTTTAACTATTACAATTAAAATAAATCCAGTTTCCACAGTTATATTAGTTCTGAAGTGGTATAAATATGAGGGACCTATTTCTTTTAACATCTGCTTCTTAAAGACTGCAGTTCATGAGCACAATCTGTAATATAATTACATCTTTACTCTCAAGAAAAGGAAAGCCTTTTTACATTGTTGTAGGGATTTTGTTAGGATATGGTTAGGGTATGAAACGGTCTCGTCTATAAATAAATTTTAATTTTTTAGTTCCAGATATATCACTGTCCCCAATTTTATCTATTCCTAAAATAATTACCATCAGAAAATATAAATAGATATGACTGTTGCTCTCTCAATATATGTACAACATTGCGGAAAAAAAGATAACTTTTGCAAATGAAGAAACATTGTTATTTCTTTATAGTGAATCCCTATATGATTTTCAGTTAATCCTTAAACCAAATTTATCCTTAAGCCAAATGGCAACTCAGCCAAGTACACAGAAAATCTTTGATGCTGTCATACAGTCTCCATTCTCTACATGATCAGTTCAATATTCTTGAAAACCTAGCTCAGAGATAAGGATATCATGTACAATGCTATTAAATGCCTTGCACAAGCCCAGGAAGATGACATCTGTTGCTCTGCCGTTATCCACCAATCATTTATGACTCCATCATAGAAGGCCACCAAATCTGTCAGTTTTGCCCTTTGTCAGTGATTTGCCCTTAATGAAGCCATGTTAGCTGTCACCAGTCATCTCCTTGTTTTTCATGTGGCTTAGCGTAGTTTCCAGGAGGATCCTGCTCCGTGATCTTGCCCAGCACTGAGGCAGGTGGGAGCCATTGGCCTGTCATGGTACAGGTGTTCCTTTTTTCCCTTTTTAAAAGGAGGGGATATGTTGCCACTTTTCCAGTCACTGGAAACTACCACTCTGACATAATTTCTCAAATAAAGTGAATAATGTCTTAGCCCCCTCCTCTACGAGTTCTCTCCTCAGGTTCCATGGACTTGTGCACCTTCAGGTTCCTTAGATGGTCTTGGAATTGATGTTCTACTACAGAAGTGGTTCTACATTCTCCCAGTCCCTGCTTTTGCCTCCTGCAACTCAGGCAGTGTGTTAGGAGCACTTGCTGGTGAGGCTGAGGCAAAAAAGTCATTAAGTACCTTAGCCTTCTCCATGTCCCAGGTAACCAGGTCTCCTTTTTCTTTATGGAGAAACTGAACATGTTCCCTAGTCTTCCTTTTATCACCATCATATCTCGAAAAGCTTTTTGTTGTTGTTGCCTTTGATGTCTCTGGCCATATTTAAGCCCATCAGGGGCTTATCTTTCCTGACCTGATCCCTGGATGCTTGAACAATCCCTTTGTATTCCTCACCTGGAGGAATTGTTTTCCCCACTTGTTTTTGCTTTCACCCTCCATAGGCTTTCTTTTCATGTCTGAGTTTGTCCAGGAGATCCCTGTTCATCCACACAGGCCTCCTGGCATATTTGCTTGGCTTCCTCTTTGTAGGGATAATCACTCCTGCGCTTGGGGAAGGTGATCCTTGAATACCAACCAACTTTTCTAGGCACCTCTTCCCTACAGGGTTTTATCCTATGGTACTCGACCAAGCAGATCCCTGCGGAGGCCACAGTCTGCTTCATCCACACAGGCCTCCTGGCATATTTGCTTGGCTTCCTCTTTGTAGGGATAATCACTCCTGCGCTTGGGGAAGGTGATCCTTGAATACCAACCAACTTTTCTAGGCACCTCTTCCCTACAGGGTTTTATCCTATGGTACTCGACCAAGCAGATCCCTGCGGAGGCCACAGTCTGCTTTCCTGAAGTCCAGGGTAGTGAGCTTTCTGTGCACCTTCCATGCTGCCCTAAGGATCTCAAACTCCATTTCGTGGTCCTTGCAGTCCAGGCTGCCCTTGAGCTTCACGTTCCCCACCAGCCCCTCCTTGTTGGTGAGCACAAGATCCAGCACAGTACCTCCTCTCCTTAGCTCCTCTATCACTTGAAGAAGGAAGTTATCATCAATGCATTCCAGGAACCTCCTGGATTGCTTATGCCCTGCTGTTGTCCCTCCAAAAGGTAATGGAGTCATAGAAGTCCCCCATGAGGAACAGGGCCTGTGAACATAAATGCATTTTTAACTGTCTTTAGAGAGCCTCATCAGCAGTTCTGGGACATGGATAACTAATTCAGAGAGAAATGTGCATTTTGGGACCCCTCTTTGTCCCATTCTGTATTAGTACCTTTGGGCTGATGCCCACCTTATCCTGAGAAGTTTGTATCCCACCAGGATCTAAACTGAGAATCAAGAGGCTCTCTTCTGGATCATAAAACAAAGTAACTATCCCCAATTAAAATCTTTTATCAATAAGAAAATAGAATAAAAAACATAGAATCGTTTATCCAGGCCAGCTACACAAATTGTTTACCACAGAGAGATGAGAGCTTTAGTCCTTTAACTCATGTTCCTTACCTGCTTGCATGTCATTGAAACACAGTTATAATTATTCTATTATGATCCCTCTATGAGTTGTGCTTTTATTCAGGAAAAATATTATATATGAGTTGTGCTTTGAACTGGGGCAGAGTTTTCTTGGAACGATCACGTAAATAAACATACCGTACAGGCAGGACTTCCTTGAAACACATCAAAATTACCAGTCAGGTTTCAAGCAGTAACAAGGTCCTTTGAGCACCTCATGGCTACTCCAGCAGATTTTGTTTTAGCCAGCCTGTGTTGATATAGCTCAAGGAAGCTTACAGCTCCCTGCAACCCCAGCCCCTCCTGATGGCCTGAAACATGTTCAAAAATGAATTCATGTCACTTGAATGTTTAAAATAATGAATGTAAGAACTTTTAAGACTAGAAAAGAAAGGAATCTCTGAAATATTAACTTTTTGCCTCTTTTGGCTGATGTGTATATGTAGGAAGGAGTGATAAACTGAAGCCAAGGAGAGACTGAATATAGAGAGGGAATTGTTCATTTGGGAGATAATAGTGAAAAACAACTGTGGCTCTGTAGTAATGATAACTTGCAAAGCTTATTTGTTTTGGGGGAAGAGGTTTGACAATTTTTGAAATCTCAGATGGTTAACTATTCCACAAAGATTTATCTTTTTATTATTTTTTACTTCTCTCACAGCAACATTTTACTTCTTTGGTAAACATGGAGTGAGTACTCACAGAGAAAACCAAGCATATATAAATTTATGGCACCAGGAGGTAAAATGGTGGTAACTCTTTTCCTGTGTCTATCTTTAAGAGGGGTTCTTATTCACTCTTCAGTCCAACCACATAAAGGCCAGAAACTTCAGCTAGCTTGCGACTGTTTTTTATTCCAGCTCCAGAATTCCCTGGGAATCAGAGATGTTCTCATGGACTTAAAAAGTAATTTATGTGCCAATAGGAGCGGGTTTATCCCATGCATATCTTCATCCCAATACATTTGGATTCCTGACCAGGACAGACGGGCTCCCAGCTTGGGCCATGTGGGACCTCATTGTAACATCCCCTTCTGCAAGCTATGTCTGTGATGGTGTCTGCCTGCTGGGGCAGCCGGGTCTCCTCACCTCTGCAGCAGCCAATGGCACTTGTTTATAGTTTACTTTCATTATGGTGCTTAACCCTGCCGCAAGTGAAACATTAAACAATTGAACAAATCCACCATTATCATCCTGCAATGAACAAGTCTGAAATTTTAAACAGACTTCCTAAAGAGAGACCCAGAAAAATAAACCATAACACTCCAACATAAAACACAACTCTCCAGAAGTGAGCACAAATCATGCCAGCTATCTGTCTTCCTTCACCCGTTTCTGTGGTCATGTGGCACTGTGTTACATGTTCCTGTCTGCTCTGTTGCTGTGCTGAATATGTGCTTTGAGAAAAAGTAGTGGCTATGTAAATACAGAAGAGCTGAAGGGCAGTCAAATGGACCTGCTGCAGCAAGCAAACAAGGGGGAAAGATAATCTCTGAAATGTCTCCTGGTTGCCATGATTCCAGGTGGGGCTTATAATAGTGTCTATTGTTTATTTTTATTTCCTTATTTACTTGCTTCTTTTACTATTTATTTTCTCATCTCCTCACATGTGCTCCCCTTATACTCACAACCTAGTGGCTCACTAATCCTGTAGCAAAATTCAGTTACTCCAGGAGCTGTACGGAAAGAGAAGACATGTTTTTTTGGGGACAGGCAGAGCACTAGTCCCTTTGGTGAGCTGACTCCCTTGGAGATCCTGGCCTCAGTGGTCCACTGCAGTAAGGATTTTATGAAAAGGAAAAACTCAGGCAAATTACCCATACCTGTGTGGCTGAGAAAAAACTTAGGAAGTGGTTATGCCATCATCTCCAATACCTGGTCACAAAAGGTTGTCAGTGACAGGGTACAGGTCTAAAAACGATGGGGAAAATTAAGTTACTGTGTTTTAATGTTCTGTGTGATGAATGCACATTAACTGACTGTTGGATAACCTTTGCAACTCTTGGACTAAATGTAATCTCCTTTAAAAAAAATTAAGACATCCGTTCCTTAAGATATTTCTAAGAAATGTTTTGTTCATTTCCTGAACAAATAATAACAACAGCAAACTGGCAACTCTACAGGATAATGTTTAATCTTCTTTATAAACATGCTGTTTGCTCTTGAGCTGGCTAAGCTTCAATAGCTAGGATACTTTTTCTTCTTGTTGAATCATACATATGAAAGCCATGATAATGTAATTCAAGTAAAGACTACAATCAAGCTGAAAGTTTTTCAGTTTGGCTTAATTCCCTAATCTGGGCAATGCTTGAATCATATCCATCTATCATGCAGACGTACTCCTTGGGCTAAAACAAGTGTCTTAGATAACTGGAAAGGCAACAAAATGTTCTGCTACTATATAAAGCAGATCACACCAGCAAGCTGGAAATGGCTGTTTGTCCATTCTAAGGACAGGCATACCATACAAGGCCACATCCATCTTGCAGCAGAGCAGAGTAGAATCTCTTGTATTTGCTGAGGACCACAACTGCCCTTTGTTCTGCAAGCAGATTCTCTCAAAACCCACAGAGGAAAACTCTGCATCAGTCTGAGCAGAGGCAGATTGTTTCATTTGCCTAATGGAAAATTAAATACTACAGCATCACTCAGGTATACATTCTGGGAGGTTGGTTACTTCCAGATGGACTTACCTGTCAAACAGCTTGTGTCTATAGCTCCTCTCTGCATTTGCATGTTTATGCACAAATGGTTAAAGACATCTAACATCAGCATGCCTGCTCACACTACAACCATGTGAATAATCTTTTTTTTCCATTTTTTTGTATGGCAAGGGAAGGCCTGCTGGCAAAGGAACAAGTCTTTCTAGAATCTCAGTACCTCATGTCCCAGTGACCTCTTTGCTAATGCTGGCAACAGTGCTGTGCATCAGCAGGCCAGACCCAGACATGCAGGGTAGCTTGTACTAGCTGGGTTAGAGCCAGGTGGATGGCTGGGGAAGCAGTACAAGAATACAACAGCAACAAATGCAGTGTTTGGAGAGAAAAAAGAGTAGATAGGACAAAGGAGGAATCCCAGAGCATTTTTGACAGTGGTCATTCTTCCACTTGTGTTCCTTACAAACTTAGTTTTATCAACCCAGATAGATGCTTGGGAGCATGGACAAACAGAACAGGCTTCGCTGCTCTGGGAGGTTCTCCCTCCTGTAGCTGATCCACTGCGTGACAGGGGCACGCCAGGTAGCTGCCAAACAGCAGAGTCAGACGCACTGCTGCCTTCAGAGCTCCAGATCGGCCTAAAAACCTCTCTCTTTTTGTACCAAAGTACCTTTTGAAATGCAGAGAGCAAATCTGAAATGCAGCCACTTATGCTGGTATCCTAATGGGAATGTTTAGGGGTAACATCTGACTCACACATGTGACAGGCAAAAAATGTTCATTGCACTCTTTTAGTAGGCATGGGCTGGTTATATGTAGATTTGAGGACTTGGGGAACCAACCCTTTGTGTTCATGTTTTTCCATGGCACAAATACTGAATGATAGAAGGAGAAAATAATTTCACATTAATAAATAACTTCAGCTCTAAAATGTTAATGTCTCATGTTCTTCAAGCCTCAAAGTGCAAAGGCTTTTGGAAAAACTTGAGTTTGGCAAAGATTTCAGTAAAAATGACTTTGATTTCAGTGGAATCACACCAGGGATCATTAGTGGCTGTTTTCTAGGGCACAGAAGACCATAATTACCCAGAATAGTTCACATCCAGAAGTGTTTCACAAGAGCAGGCACATTTTACTGGAGGAGGCTGTCTTGGGTCAACATTTGTTTCTTCTCAGGATTTCATCTTCCTTGAATTCAGGAGACAGAGGAGTGCTCCACTTCAGCAAGCACTGCTTTCAGGAAGAGATAGTACTGATTGCCCCCTAAGCATTTGCAAATACAAAACCCACAGAAATCTTGTTTAAGGGATTACCTCAAAATGCAGCAGCACAGCAAGGACTGGGGCTTTTCTCTTGTCATAAAAAGTCATGATGAGTCTGGCAGATGCGTCTGGGCCTCAGGTTAAGACACTGTCACACTGTGTGTGGGATTGCAAATGCATTACTCTTTTGAACAAAGTTTATGGAAGTTGTTACAAAATCGGCAAGACTGATGGTTAGAGCTAGACAACTTTCACAAAGCAGGGAGTGAAGAGGTGGCATGGAATAGGCATAATGATTTATGAAAAGGATGCTAAAAAGTTTGCTTACATAACAAAATGATACTTAAACTTTTGATGCAACATTAAAGCAAAATGCAGCACTAACAGTAAAGGTTTTCTTTGCATATACAGCATTAATTCTACTGTGTGCATTTGAGAAGCTATGCATTATTTCCTTGCTAGCACTAAACGTAACCAACTTAAAGCCCTCTGGCTTCACTGTCCTGAAGCATGCAGCTGGAATAAATAGCATGTAAGATTGCAGTGCATCACTTTTATGGCTGTCACTGCATCTGCTGCATTCAGACATTTGGCACAATTTCTTTCTGTCCTGTACAGCAGTTGTTCACTTTTTTATGTCCTCATTATTATCTGTTCACATAACTGTGACCTGTTTTTTTCAGTTTTTACATGGTGCGAAAGTCAGTTGCTTTTCCCATGCTCAAACAAACTAAACTAAGTGAAGCTGCAAGTTATTTCTACATCTCAGTTCTCAATTCTGTGCCGACAAACCCAATCACCTGAGAGCAGTGGCAACCTAGAGGATCTCAAGTCCAGTGCCCTTTCCACTTCAGTAACAGAAAGCCTTTAAGCCTTTTTAATGACATGATCAAATTTCTGCTGAAGGACTTAGCCCTGAAGAAATCGTTCTTAGTCAATGAAGGAATACATATACCAGACAGTACATAACATCGCTGTTGCTCTGTTAGTGAAGGAGGTCCTTCTGAAAGTACAGCATATTCACTGTATTCACAATATTCACAATATTCACTTATTCTAGTATGGTGATGAGCAGTACAAATACCTGTATTTTTACGACGATGTATGTGGCCACTCTTAGAGCTCTTTATCATTTGGACACTATCTAATCATACAGCACAACTGTGATGCATGGAGGAGCTTTAAAACACAGAGGAGTGTTAAAGCTCATAGCAGACAATGAAGGAGAAACAATGCTGAAATACAGGCTTGTGTCTGTTTTAATCACAGGCTTTTAAGCAAATGCACAATATTGTTGAACAGGAGTAACTCATACAGGTACTTATTTTTGGGTTCTATCCCCACACAAACCTTCTTTTAGCACATTTGAGAAATGCCTTCTATTCTTCCTGAGATAAGATTTTTTTTAAGAAGCATAACACACATTTCATAGCTATGGAGGACAGATGTCAGCACACTCTCTTTTGTTTCCAGTCTGCATCTGGCTCTGGTTTGCATCTGTCTGGGTTGCTTTGATGTGGGCCGCTTCACTAGACTTTCTCATATCAAGGAGCTGTGCTCGAGCACCCAGCACAATTCTGCCACCGCCTCACTACCCACCCTTGGTTTCATCATATGTACCAAGGCCTTCCCTATATGTTTGTGATGAAATTGCCTCCTTGGGAAATTTTTGCTCAAAGCAGGTGAGAGGTCCTTCCACCCCTGCCCACTGCTTCACTCCTACATCAGTTATCTGACCAGGGAGAAAATGCTTCCTGCACAGCAAGATGAGTGACCAACATCCCCTGGTGTATGCCTGCCCGTTAGCCTTTTGTATCTGCAGTGAGTGCATAAAAGCTTTTGTATCTGCAGTGAGTGCATAAATACACACAAACTCAGCAGCTTGGAAAATAGGTTCTCTGCAGTTTAAGATGTATTTACAAATGTTTCCATTTCTCAGTCTTCTTGTCTGAATTTCCCAGTATAGTATTTAACAAAGGCCTTAATTTTCATCTTAAAAAGGAGAGCCAGAAACATCAAAGCTTCCGGTTTTCCTGTTTCGGATAAAATATGCTGACATTTCACCCAAGAGGGAGGATTTTTAGTAGATCATAGCATTCTTGTCTCTAAATATGTCTTTTAAAAAGCCCATTGATGCTTTCCAGTTTCAAATTCATGCTATTAATAGGTTAAAAAAAAAAAAAAAAGGCTTTAGGGAGAAAGAAGCCATATGATTTTTGTTGCCTAAGTGTTTCATATAAACAAAGACCAAAAAAAAGGTTGTACAAAATATCTTACTTTTAGTGTACAGCTAACTGAAAGGACTGGCTTCTCCCTGTGTGAGCATCAGGATGGAGACTCTGTAAAAGTTGAGAAAAGCCCCAATTTTATCTGTCCTCCTGGAGTAGGAGAGGAGTGACTGTTAATATCTTCAGTGCCAGTGCTGTCCAAGCAGCACTTTGTCAAAGGCTTTATTTATTTATTTTGCTGGAGCCATATCTAAACCAGGTTCAGAGCAGAGAAGGCTGTCTTCGTCTTTAGAGTTTGGTCTTTAGAAACTTAGGGGATTTTTTCCAACTGAATATCATCCAGGATTTCAGATTCAAGACCACAGCTGAGTAACATACATGCAGCAATATAGTTCCTCATGCAGCTGGTCCACATTAGAAAGAAAAGGCAGCATTTGAAAGAGCAGTCAGCCTTCGCTAGGCTTTGCACTGGATCTAGCCCAGCAGGTACCCACTTATTGAGAGTTTAAAGGCCAAAGCACAGGTTGTTAAATATTTAGCCCCTCAAGACCTGCAAATCCATCTTTGTCTCACTTTGTTTCTTTGTACATGTGATGACTCGAGAGTCCTCTGCTGGGGGGATATTTCTGTAGCATGGTGAGTCTGAATGAGGTGATGAAAATTATGGCTGATAATCACAGCTGAACACAAAAATTTCACTACCAGCACATGAAATGTGGTAGGGAGCACTAACAGATAGTAGTGCCAGGACAAGGAGTAGCAAACTGCAGAAACGGTGGCTGGAGATAGCCACTCATACTGTTTTGCCAACTAACGACTTGGAGGCCATGAACAAAGCTGACTTTAGCCAGGTAAAGTGTGTCACCAGCATCAGCAGGTCCAACTACTGAATGTGACTGCATGGGACAAGAGCATGAGACCTTTCCTGTTTTGCAGAAGTCCTAATTCACATAGAAATCATTTTAAATCCACCTGGACATCCTCTCATGCACGGCACAGTCAAAACCAGTGAAAGCTTGAGTAATTTATAAAGTATAATTTGTGTGTGCATTTTGTGTTGCTTTATGTCTGCTGCCTTTCTAAAATGTAATTGCCTGACATCAAATAGGTCATGAAGTGACAAAAATAGTTTGTGCATAGATACCGTGTCTATATATATACACACTCTCAAAAACTAGCAAGAAAGCCTTGTCTGTCATGTCAAAAATGTTTCTATTTTGGGCAAGGTTTGAAGCTTGCTGTTGGTGGTAAATGTTTTCCCTTTATACACAGTTTGCACAAGTCAGGTTCTATTCCAGCAACAAGCATGGCATTGAAAAGACACATACGGCATGTTTGGGCTGCCTCTGAAATCCAATTTCCTTGAACTGATGATTTCCTGATTAATTCCTCTTAGGAGAAGAGGAGCTGGCTCCTTGAACTAGCATTGCCAATCACTTTGCAAATGGAAAACCAAGGCTGTCCTTTATTGATCAATGCAAGGGAAAGTTTGGTTGGTCCCCTGGCTGACTTTTTTTCCACCAGCTCAATTTCCTTGTTGCCAGGGGGCAAAGTCCTGCTTAGCTTTGGGCTCCTGGTCTTCCTCATCCTATCTGCTGCATTCCTCTCTCGGATTTGGGCCAGACAAGGAACATAGGAGTGTATGCAGTGTAAAGCATGGCTTTCAACCAGTCCACCTCCACTGGTGAACTACCTTGGATTAAGCTACGTTAAAGGGGAACAAGGCAAAGTTGTAGCCACATTTTCAGTGTAGAGAGCACAACAAAACTTCCAGGAATAATTCTAGTGGGTGAAGGATATTGTTTTTTTGCAAGTTTTACTTGTAACCCTTCCACAATTTCTGGAAGACTTTTGTTCATTTGTTCTAATTTGTGTATGCCCAAGAGATGATGTGTGTGCTTATGTTTATGTATACATGTGTGTCGGTCTGTCTGCCTGTAAATATATGGAAACACATCTGTTGTATAAATAAAAAACAACATCTTTGATTGATTTAATAGGAGACTAATTTTATACACCATGAAAAGCATTACATTTAGAGCACACTGATCTTTTGTTTTTGAACCTTTAAAAAGTTTATGACTTTAGTCCTTCCAGCACATGCCTTATTTTTCACAGGAAATCCACACTTTGGTTCAAAAATTTCAGTTCTTGCAAGACTTGCTAATTTGCTAATTTTAAACTGTTGGTTTTATTAGAAACTAAAAATAACTTTATATTAAGGTATTGAGGGTAAATAAACTGTATACTGTAAAACTGACACTCCTGAATATGAAAAATTTGACATCTGAATAAACAGCTGTTTGTTTAGCTGTTATCAACTGTCTGAAGCAGTAAACAGAAATTCAGTGAGGACAAGCTAATATTCAGAAGCAAAGACAGCTTCTTCTCAATCTTCAGATAGTTTTTGTTCAGTCTATACCTAAGATATGGGATTTTTTTACATTACAGTCAAAAGCTCTTCGGGAAAAATGGCTGCTACAGGGAATTCCTGCTGGCTCTGCAGAAGAGGAAGAAGCCAGAAGGAAGCAGTCAGAAGAGGATGAGCTGAAGGTGAAAAAGCTGGAAGAAAACATACACAGGTAGGGACAGCTTCCTTTAGCTTTGCCTAGGAACAGTCAGTCCCATGAGGGCTGGAGACTTTCCTTGCCCAGATCCCCATCTCTGGCAGCAGCTGATGGCAGCCACCCAGGCAAGACTGTAAAAGGCAGTCACACATACAGCCAAATATGCCCAACATTTGTCTCCTAGATGTCTATATTGTTCAAGATAGAGTTATTGTGTTATCTTTGTGTTTAATGGACTTTTATGGATTTCTTTCATGAGGTAGCTAAAAAGAGGGCCAAGTTCCCCCTTCAGATACATGTGTATGACTTGAACAACACTCAAACGATTCTCCATTCCTTTACACCTCCTACAGCCAAAATGAGTTCAAAGAGGGAGAGCATCCTTTGCAGTCACTTCTCCGGTGCGAATGACTTTTCGAAATGCAACAGCAGATGCCACCAGCAGATCAAATACCTACTGCTTTCAAAAGCAAGGTTTGGGTGTTAGAGTGATTTCCTTTTATCAGTTTCCCATTGCAATCTGAGTTGACATTTGTCCTCTTTTTTGTCCTTTTCCTTGTTTTGTTACAAACAAAGGGCTCTAAAGCTCATAAGGAAAGTGCTTTTAATCCTCACGGGGCAAAATCCAGAGCTGCTTCAATCATTTAAGTTATGTAAATTTAGAGTTTTTTCAGCTGGCAAAAGCTGGTAAAACTTGGCAACGCAACTTTTACAAATACATCAGCTGAGGCTAGAGCAGAGGAAAGGGAATAGGACCGGTAGTCCAAGGGTTGAGGTACTAACTTAGCATCTGGTGAACTCAGTTTGCCTTATGGCAGGTTTCTTGTGAAATGTCTTGGGGAAGTCAATGAGAATGTTTCTTTGGGGATATAGACAAGCAGATCTACCCTAAGCCTGTACAATGTTAAATGACTACTATGTGGAAGATAGAGATCAGCATGAATGTAAGAGTTGCCTCATATTACTTGTCTTTGTCCTGTGATTCATGTTAATTGAAAGTGATCTGAGAATGTGTATTGTTCTTCTACATTTGTGGTAACATAAGGCAAGAAAACTTTTTTTTAGATTTCATATGATAGCTGACATTTTACCTCATAAATTAGTACTGTATATGAAAAGAATACATGGACTATGCTTCAGAAATATGTACTGCAATACATATTTCATCTAGTGCTGAATGCTGCAGATGCTAAGAGCCCTGACCCCATCTAGCAAAACATATCAGAGTGTGCCTAATTTCTGCTCCTGTGGTTTGTTTTTTTGCTTCCTTAACAGCAACCATGAAATCAAATATTTTAATATTTGAAAGTAATGGAGCTCTCTTCTTCTGTGGCCGCTTATCTGTCAAATAGCTGAGTCTCCTGAGTTGAGGTGACATTTGTGTGACAGCCTCACTAACATGCTTAACTTCCCTGTTGTCTTTCTAAGGGAATTCCAAAGACAGTAAAAAAGTGTTTATATTTAAATGAGAAAATATTACATCTGAATTGTAGTGCTTAGACAGCAGAGGCAGAGGTCATTAGTCTAATTACAATTTAAATCCATGACAACATAGCATATCCAGAGCCCATCAAAATAGGCTAAGAAAGTAAAGGGCTGTAGAAGGGGGAAGAATAAGAGAGATGTCAAGCACATTATCCTGAGTGAAGTAGGATGGAGTCATCCTGAAAGTATTTTTCTTGCTGCCTGTGCACTTCATTTTACCTCCATATTCCCGGGAGAGAATCAAGAGGGAGGATTCCAGGGTGATTGTTCATCTGTTCATGTTTGCAGGGGATCAATGGGCCTTTGGAAATCCACTATGCACTATCCAGGGGAACCCTGTGAAGAAGCCTAAACCCTCTCAACAAGAGTGACAGAGGACAGACTAAGCTGGTTCACAAGGAGGATAGAAAATTACTTTAGGACCAGCCCTTAGGCTGATTCCACAGAACTGTAAAACCACTGTGGCATGGATCTTACATATTCATTAGTGCCACACTGCATCATATGTGCAAGCACAGAGCAACTGCAGTATCAATATGTCTGTGAAAAAGTCTTGGGACACACATACTGGATGATATATGTAAAAATACATCATATATTATTATTAAATCATATATTATTATTACAAATATATCATTTGCATTTCCTCTCAAATCAGTGAAGCTTATTTGTGAGGAGCAACGTCCAGCACCTGCTGCCAGCCAGTACCCATGACCCTGCTTTAAGAAAGGGGAATGGGAATTCGTCCCTTTCCTCTTGCAGCAGAGCATCCCATCATCATGATAGAGAGCACTATTTCTTCAACACACACTGAAGCACTCAAAAAGGTTCTTTTCTCATACCCCTGCTTTTACTACACGAACAGCTGTGGTACAAGAGAACTATCCATTGTTATTTGCAGGCCAGCTGTAACCAATAGGTCTGACAAGCTCAGTGAACTGTGGCACTTAGGACAGAAAACAGAGTATTTGAGGCCAGACTAGCATTCCTAAATGAGGATGTGGCCTCATGTAGGTGGACTTATGTAGCTGGTGGGCTCATGAGGATGTGTGCTGTCTAGAAAGACTAATACAGTTTAGAGAAACAGTAAGGCTAGCACTGGGTTTGTAGATGGTCTTTAAGGGCTTTCACATCACACAATTCTTTGATTGAGTATTGCTCACTCTAGTCCAGTTTTAAGTGACTTTCTTACTAAAATCATACATTTTGCAAGATGTAAACATGCATCTAATGTTTATTCTTAAGCTAGTGTAACCAGCTCTCCTTTGTGTGGGAAGTGTTTAATTTCAACTGAGGCAGTAAAAATGCATAAGAGTAGAGACTGCTTCTTATTTATGAGACTTCTGTGTCATTTTATCATGATACAGGAAATCATATACTTCAGTTTGTAGTTTGCAAGGATATGTGCATCTGACTCAACTTAGACATGAGTAAGTGTAATGATTTAATGAGCTACCTCATCTGCAAAAGCATCTTAAAGAAGAATGCCTACATTACTCAGCATTTTTGTGCACTTGATGTCAAGTAATGGAAAAAATATGAGAATCAGAAAAAGAGGAATAAACCAGAACAAATAATGCTATGCAAGTATTTTAATGCTGTTATAAAGCTGTTACTTAACATCAGGAGGGCATAGAAGTACATGACGTACATATGAGTCAAAAAACAGGGAGTGCAAGATGAGGACAAGATGCAGGCACATGAATGGTATAACCATGGATTACAGAGAGAACAGTGATTTGACTGTTGGGATTAGTTTAATAGGTTTAGAGCCCTTGTAACCAAGAATGCAAAGTCAAAATCAAGGAGTCAGAAGAATTTAATAATTTTGGACTTGGATTTTCAGCACTCTTGCTTGCCTGACTTCAATCTTCAGAAAAAGACAAGATGCCCCATGTAAAAGTCCTTTGTCTCTTGCATTTGTTCTTAAAAAATGGTTGGTCCAATGGACTTTAACAAGAAGACTTAACCCCTTATTCAACATTCATTGAGTCTTTAGTGGGCTAGATATCTTTCAGTAGTGGAATAACAGTGTTAAACGTTTGAAACCCGTCTGGGAGAGTAGTGGCAGCATTGTATCTATGTCAGAGGGAAGCCAGATATGGATATCTCTTGACACAAAGTGCTCTTAGACATAAACTTTAAAGTTATTTAGTTTTTTGTATTCCTATAAAGATCCTGGGTCAGTGGTAGAGGAAAGCAGACATTTCTGAGTCTCCCATCGTTACAAAGTACAAAAGTGATCTCCTGATTTTTGCAGCTACCTTAGATTTGGAGTAGATTATAGCAAAGGAGTGAAAAATCAATGCAAAGCATTTCCCTTTCTTTAACCTTATTCTCAAAATCACAGACCTGAAACATACTATTTGGGATAGCATTGACAGAGATTCCCAGTCAACTTCGCAGACATATTTGTGATAGTGTGTTGTAGGTGAAACAAGTGCTGCAATATGTTGCATGCCTCCCATGGTTTGGTTTTTTACCACGTGATGATCTGGGTGTTTTGCAGCAGTGAATGGAAAGTTGGCGTTTGACATATGGATATTATACTGGTACTATTCATAGAACAGAGCAGCCCACCCAAAGCCTGCTATTCCTTCACAGCATTTCAAATGCTCCCAAAATTATTTTGTTATTTTAAAATTATTTTAAATTATAGTTCATAGCTGGTGGCCTGTGTTTACTGCAGAAGATGAAGAGGGTCTTTTGCTCTGAAGCTTTTGGGTAGCATGGAAACAAGAAATACTCTATATCTCCCTACTGGATGATGAACACTTGCATGAAGCACTAGGACTGGACTTGTGGTCTGGAGTAAAGAAAACAGGTGAAATAAATGTTTGTCAAAGTGGCATATCCCTCCACTAATCAACAGTGCATTTCTTCACCTTGGATGAGGAGGTGCCCAACAAGTCTAGAGGTGACGAATTGTTATTTTTGCCATTTCGGACACGTGAACCATGGCAGACTGCTTAGACCAGTGGATTCTGGATCCCCAAAATGCACATGCAAGAGCCACTTGTGGCACTTGTGGCACTTTGGCACTGTGACAGTTCTTGTGGGTGAAGCAGTGCAGGACAGAGGCCAAGGAGTAAGCAGGTCCCTTGCTCTTTACTCAGGACTACTCAGCTGTCAGCTCATCCAAGGTCCTAATGTTTGCAAAAGCCCTTTGGGGTTGTGAAATGCTTCACCTTTCTGCATGCTGGTGATAAGCCACTGCTCTGTCATCTCTAGGAGAAAACTTTTCCATGGTGATCCAGAATGGAGGGAAAGCTGCAGTGTTAACGATGGGAGGGTCTGTGCTTTGGCCCATAGGGCATGAGGTTTTTCCTGGGACAAGCACATCCTTGATGCTTGTTGCTATCTTGCTGATGTGAGCAGGTAGTAAATGCATGCAAAAATCCCTCCCTCTCAGCAACTCGCATCTCAGAGTGCTGAACTGAAAGGTGCCTAATGAAAGGAAGTGCAGGAGAAGCACAGCTTCCAAGAAAAACACTTAACCTGAGAGACCAAAATAGATACTGACTGTAAGCTTACATGATGCAAAATAGATGCTAAATGTAAGCTGAATATAAGCTTACTACCTCTCCAAAGCAAAAGGTACCTTGGTTGTGCACTCAGTTGTTCTACTGTGCTTAATCTCTGTCTGCTTACCAGCATTAGACCTAAGTCCAAATCTAAGTTGAAGCAGGTGCAAAATATGGTAGACTTTCTTCAAATTTGGCAGAAATGTCATCTTCTCCTATTACTGCAATTGAATCTTAAAGGTTAGATTTGAGTCTAAATGCTTAGACTTTTGTCAGAGAGGCTGGGCTAGGCTATGAGAAGAAAACCCTCCCCAAGCTGATTTGATATGCAGAAAATAAAATCTCCTTAATACATCTTATTAATATACTATGAGTGCCTCTCAGATCTGTGATGCTAGTTGGGGTCTATGCTAAAATCTCTTCTCATTGAAGAGTCCAGCAGGTACAGACTCATGATTCAGCTGAGGTTGTTGCAGCTGCTGCACCTTTAGCATTTTCTCTCCTTCGGGCATCTGTTGTTTCATTTCTTTCTGATGCCAATGTTTGTTTCCTTGACAAAAGCCTAGTATGTTTCATACCAGGAACTCTGAATATAATTTAGTCTGTCTTGCACTATCACTTACAGTCTTTGCATGAGAGAGAGAACTTAAGACAGATGCAACGGCACTCCTTCAAGAGAAGGATCATCTGATGTCAAAACCAGCTGCTCAGACCTCCCCTGTAGCAGACAGTGTAAGCTGGGACCAGAGATGCCATAAACCTCTCTTTAGCCAGGTTTCAGCTATTTCCCTTCCATCTTAACCTCCAGAGAGACATGAGCAGTTCCTGACGTTCTGCTAGTGCAGAGAACAGCGTGTCTTGTTTTGTGACTTCACTCTCATGGCAGATGGAGAAAATTATCAGGGGCATTGTTTATTCAGCATTTTTGGCTTTTACCTAGAATGCCAGATGCAGCTGTAGGCAAGCCTTCATTGTACCTCCATATGCTTCCCATCTGACCAGTTCTGTCCGGTGAGCTCTGTAAGAGTGAACTTGCAAAAATATCTCCTCATGGCCACGCAGTGTCTTCAAATTCTGCTCACCTTGTGAGGGAATATCAAGCTTTCTGCACAGGAGTAACTGTTCATCCCCAAGCCTTCTGTCTAGTTCTCCACTGAGATTGATCAACACCAGCTCTCATATGCTGCAGGTCTGCAGATTCTGATTTCAGCAATCCCTCAGAACCGTTGTTTCCAAAAGAACACAACCTTCACCTCCCACTGCACTCTTGATGGGGTTTATTTTCATATGTGATACATTTCTTAGAAAAACAGAGACCAAAACAAAACCAGGAAATTACAGGTTTTCAAAGAAACCTGCTCTGCAGTGTGATTAGAGAGTTTCTCAGAACCTGCATGATGATGTAAGAAAAGCAGTGAGCTAAGGGTTGCTGGGTGGCAATGGATTTGAAGTTTTTTCTTATGGTATAATATATTCAGATATAGCACTTTAAAAAAAACCAACAAGCTGACACTAAAAATAACACAGCTTACTACTTCAGCTCTGAAACTCAGCTCATACATAAAATAGCAGAATGACATGCCAGTGCCTTAACAGTTGCTTAAATGCTGGTGTTCTGGGTTCAATAGTAACAATCTCTGGATCTTCCACAACTCCTAGGCATTGCTATCTTGTAATAACTTAATGATTTCTATGCGTCTTACAGAATGGACAAAAGGATAGACTTCAGTTGGAGCACAGACTCCCTCCACATCACCTATGTCTGCTCTCCTTAAATAAGTGTACCATATATAGTCCTTGTTAGACACCCATTTGCCTAATTTGACAACCAGATATAAAAGGAATCCCAAAACTGCCGGTACATAGCAAAGGATTTTCCATCTCTAGTGCTTCTGACACTTCACCCATGTCAGTGTGCTATAGATTTAGAGACATGTTCCTTGAGAACAGAAGCAGGTTGTCAAGGTGTCCTGGCTTCAGCCACAAGGATACATCTTTTAGGCAAGATAACCCTTGTAAAGTGCCAACAGTTTCTATATGAGTTAACACTAGCTCACATGCTTCACCCACTTGTGAAAGGGGCAATACCTCTGGGTCAGGTTCAGCAAGAAAAAATGCAATCTCAATAACTGCAGCCTTTAAATAAAATGGACATTTTGTGCAAGGCTGGGTTTCTGTTGCCATACTAGATGAGACATAGTGAAATATTATCAAATGAAAAACTCCTGAGCTCCTTGGCTTTAACACTTCAAAGTTAAAAAGTACACATCTCTTTATGTGATGGTATTAGCCAGATAGGGAAATCTCTTCCTTATGCATGCATTATCTTATGTATTGAATCACCACAATGCAAAGATCCTCACACCTCTCTTTAGAAGAACTAGTAGAACTGACAGGGTTTCCTGAAGCAGTAAACGGTATTATAGCATCAGAAGTGGGAAACTGTTGAACTTCATTATGTCTGAATTAAATATTAATCATGATCCAAATGAGATAGTTGCCTGTAGTAAAACAAAGCTGACTAGAGTCCATTCCTTTCCTTGTTATGCTTACTTGTGTTGGGGTTGGCTGGTTGGTTTGCTTTCCTTGTATCCCAGCCCTAACACAGGGTAGTACAGGTGAAACAGCTCCTTACGTACAGTTGGTTCAAATAGCACTTGGTAGATGGAAAAAAAAATGAAATTCTGGAAATTCTATAACAGGAAGACAAGTGTGTGAGAAGGTACCTACATGTGCACGAACTTGAAAGGCATGACAAACCAGGAGTGTATTTAGAAAGATAAGGCAGAGAGTTAGGCAACAGCATGAATTTGTTTTATTGCTTTACAGGATCATTAGTCTCTTTTCAGATTAAATCAGAGGACTTCTCTCTGACCTGCCAAACCACTCTCTATGTGCTGGACATAAACCAGCCAAACATGCAGTGTACACATGTGTGTGTGTGTGTGTTGATAAAATTCTGAGGTCAGGACATGCAGTGCATACATGCTCACACACCTGTGGTCACAGAACCAGGGATGACACAGCTGCAGTCCTGGCCCTCAATATTCCCTTCTCCCAAAAGGCCAGGTTCATCCTGTTGAGCTCCCAGAGCTTAAGTCACCTACACTGAGTTATCATCTCAGCTGGCCCCCATGCAGTCAGTGAGGGAACAGCATCACCCCTCTGGCCTGTGTATGCCCCTCGCTCTCTTGACTTCAAGCACCTCAGTTAAGTGCCTCAAGGCAATGTGTGGAATTTAAGCCTTGATGTTTCTTGCTGCACAGGCACCCTCTACTGGGCCTCTGGGCACTACCATGATGCAAATATTCACCAATAATAATTACTTATGTGTCTGGTGCACCATCTGTTTATGAGCCCAAGCTCTGCCCTGTCACTCCTGCTGATCTCCAGCCCTGACACAAACTTCTGCAGAGCTGGTCTGGCGCTGAGGAGTTGGAGGTAGGGCAAGGTGTGGTGTCTGGAGCCACTCAGTGGGCACTGGCAGTCTGAGCCTCGATTTTAAAAAATCCACACTCTGAAAAGCATGTCGCTTCCCCTGCAGGGTATTTTAACTCTTGCAGTATGTGAATCCTAAGGCAAAAAGTAAAGGAAATCCCCACTGATGGTCCACTGAAGCCAAAGAAATACTGGATGTGCAGTAAGGAATCCTGATTGAGAAGAAAGGGACACATGTAATGAATTTCATTCAGAATTTGCAGTTAAAAGAAAAAAGTTCCAAGGAGACATGTTCAGGAAGACAGTAATCTGCTTGCACATATATCGTGCTCTCACTTTAAAAATGTGAACAAGCTGTAACAGAGAAGCTCAGTGCATTTGGAAAAAACCTATAAACATCCAAAAGTACAATGCATGACTGATGTGGTCAAAGTAACAATGAGGGACATTCAGAGCACTTGGACCAGCATGTTAAAATGGTAAAACATGCTCATTGCCATGTATAAATGTAGGCGTAGATGGTGTATGGCTCTGTTGGATAAGATACTGAGGAATCAGGCCCCAGCACCAGATTGCTATGAGAACTCAAAGTAGAGAACTGACGTGGTATGACGTACACACGGGCAGCAAAACTTATGGGGGAGAGATAGGGACTAATAAGTGGAGGCAGCAAGAGACTTTATACAACAAATGCACATGGATTAACCATTTCAAAGTAAGACTTGCTTGGCATCTGTTGTGACCTGTTGTGGCCACAGGGGAAAAAGGACTTAACAAAGATGTCAGGAGTACTTCCAAGCAACAGAGGAGGGGAGGAGAGAGAGGAAAGAAGGAAAACTCAAAAATTTTGCAAAACCAATAACATAAAAAATCAGTTCAAGGTCAGATAAAGCAGAGCTTTACCATTTCCATGTAATCAATACCCAGAGCTGCAGTTAGAACTCCTGAACAAAGCATGTTGTGTGTTGCAAAGTTTGGTCAGTAAGGTCAAGCAGCTGAGTATTGGATTATGACTTTAGAACATCATTAACGTCTTAGAAAGAATATTTGGAGTGAAAGGTAAATTCCAGTTTATCAGGCATTGGAGTCAGACTTGGACAACGTCCATGCTTCTTTTTAGAAGTCCTTCAGCCAGTGAAGACTACCTGATACACAAGGAGTCATAGCTAGGCGACAGAGGAAGAGAGGTATATACTGAGATTGATTCACCTGGGTACTACCCATGTAAAAGAATCTGTGAACAAGGGTCTGATATGCTCTTGGTGCCAGTAACATGGGTCTTTTGGGGCTTGAATGGGGATCTGTTCTCCCTTCTCTGTAGCTGTCAGTCTACCTCAGGACAAATTCACCTAAATACAGTACCAGAGTCCTAAGAAGGCAAGTAAATTCAAAAACAAAGTACCTGCCAAGGAAAAGACTATCTGACACAGATGAAGCTGATTTTGAATAACTGGATCACTGGTGAAACTTCAAAAAGCTGTAAAAATATTTTTTAGATTGTAAATGGTCTGGAAGACCTGGCAGAGCAATACCATGTTCATGTTGTCTCATTTCCAGGAAAATGCATTTAGTCCTCCATGTGAAAGTTTGTTAAATTATGCCAGCTCTATACTAGAACATTTTTATTAATGCAGCTACTCAAGCAAAGCTTCCCTCTGTGAATTGATGTTTTTACCAGCAAAAGATATGGACACTTAAATAGAGTGAGTTCTATAGGCTGAGGTTATTGTAGCCATGTACTTACCTCCCTACTAAAATACATACTGAAATAAAATGTTTTTAATAATAACCTCCCCTCTAGGCAAAACCAGCAATGAATGGGAAAGTTTGCAGTCAGTGCTAGTGGAGAGAGTCATGGGGACCAAGTCTTGCATCCTGCATTCATCTAGACAATGTAGGTGGTGCAGAGTGTCTCTGGGAATTGCCTCAAGGAAAGAAATCCACCATGGGAGGATGAAGGAAAGAATTACCCCTGGGTTAAACTCTTAGCTCTACCAAAGACTTCTTGCATTATTTGGACCAATGTACTTCAGCAGTTCTTCCACCTCTAGTAGTCCAGTGTTCATTTGTGCAATTATCTTTCTCACACATTTAATATTATGTGATCTGGGCTCTTTGGTATAGGAAATGCTTTTCATTGTATGAAGAGAAATTAATTGGTGCCCCTTAGAATACCAAGTGAATTTTTGCTCTTCAGAATTCTTCACGTTTTTCTCTTATTTTGCAGTGGCAGCTGTAACATAGTGCTTCTGAAGACATGGCCTGAGCTGATTTAGGTCCATGGTGTGACACACCTGCATAAATTAGATAGCTTTTGTTGATAATTCCTAAAGGAGTTTTATATTTTAGTAAAGGAGTTTTATTGTTTTAGTTCCCAAACAACTGATGAATCTCTCCAATGTGATGGTGGTTTTCTTTGCCCATTAATTGCTGGGCTTGTTTTATTTCTTCTTTTTCTCCTGCTGTTGCTCTCAATATGCAGTGAGTATTTCCATTCAGTTTTAATCTTGTGCGTTTTTAAAAACATACTTAGAAAACTCTAAGTACTGTTTCCTGGTATGAGTCCATCTTTTGCCTCATTTCTGCTCCTTATATGTAAAGGTTATCCTTAATCAGGACAGTGAATTTCACACAAGTGATCTTCCCAAGATCAGGACATGGACAGGCAGTCTGGTTTGCAGTCAGAAGTTTTTCTGTAGATCCATTAGATAAAGGAGCAGTCTTAGTAATCCAGGTAAAGTTTGTTGAGACTTTTAGCTGAAGACAAAGCTCTTAGTTCAGAAAGAATAGAAGGGCAATATGAAATACTACTAAACTACAGCAAAAGGCCAAGACTTGTTCTGACATGTCTGATGACCTCTGAGCTTTATGACTTGGCGCACCTGGAATAAGCCCAGAAAGGCAGAAGATTCCTAAATTTAGATACGCATTCCAGGCATCAGCTGCTGCAGAACAACAGTGTGTCACCAGTGGAACAGGGCATGTAAGTCTTCTCTTGCTTGCAGCATCCAGATGGGGAAACCAGAGTAGTCTGTTCACTCTCCGAAAGTCATTCCAGAGGGGTTGCACAGGGCTAGCCATTGATTTGGTCCTGCAAGGACAGCACAGCTCACTGTCAGAAGTTATGCCCAGCGATAAGACATCACCTCTGATGTGGGAGAGTGGTCCATATTTGTTAAACTCCCAGTCCAGTTTTGATGCCATAGGATTTTCAGCTGAGAAAATAAATAAAAGGCAAAATAACGTCATTCTCACTTTAGGAAAAATGTTTATTTTTAATGTTTATTGCAGCAAGGAGAAAACATTGAAGATACCACAGAATTTACATGTGTACCCTGTTTGTGCCCCAGTACATGCAAGGGAAATGCCTCATGCCTTTGAGCCCTTACCCCATTGGTATCACCTTCTGGGAAGAGCTGTGGAGAACTGCAGGGTGTCACCATGCCAAGAACATGATGATCCTCAGCTCTGTTTTCTGCTTGTGAAATAACTGTACTTTCACTTAGGCACAATCTAAAATTTTCTGCCTGCCAAAGGCTGGAAGTAACCAGCACATCAGATGTAACTTGTTGTGTTACACATATGGTCACTGAAAACCCAGTTTTAAGGCTATGGGCAATGTTTTGTAGTCTTCCAGGCTGGCAGCAGTGGTCAACTCTCCTTTTATCATCTTTTAGACAAGTAATTTCAGGAGCAATCACCCTATATTCAAAACCCTCGTGTCGTTCTCTGCTTTTTGCTACATAAAAACAGCTTTACAAATGTGAATCATTAATCATATTGAAGCTATGTCATGGGAAAATCATCCTATTTTCCTAGCCCTGTTAGGGCTATCAGGGAGAGTCTTTCATGCATGTGTAGCATCAAAGGTCAGGTAAAGAGGCCAGCTTGGTCTAGACAGCAGTCGCTGAAAACAGTATAGATTCCCTGGAAGAATGAATTGAAAATAGGTTCCAGTAAATGAAGTTTACTTCACACAAACAAGTTTTGAGAACCTGTTTTCTTCGTACCAGCTATTTTTTTTTCCTAAATGTCTGTAATACATTGTTTCTACCCAGAGACTTTCAATTATCAGGGATTGGTATAGTCAAATAGTATAATACTAAACCTCAGGCATAGCAGAAAGACATCATGTTTTAGTGGTTTGTTAAAGGCTTTTATTTAAAATTTACAGTGCATGAACAGAAAATATGACCAAATCAGACCAATGTCCACCATGCAAACTCTTCTTCTGTGTCTCAACATTTTCCTCTCTACAGAATGGGAATGTAAAAGCTAACAAATGCTTTGATACCTGCAAACAGTTAGCAGAACACATGAGAGTCACATCCTGATGTCCTGGCTTACAGTGTCCAAGGCTATCCCAGGACCAAACAGATTTTGTGCCTGCAGTATAACTTGCCACACATTACTTTTTGCAAGGCTGCTATTGCACTGTGTTTTGTAGGCACTCATTCCACTCTTCAGGCATTTCAAAGAAGAAAGAAGAATAGAACATCCAGAGTTACTCCCTCTTGAGTGCAAATGGAGGCCAGGAGAATGTACCGTGGTTCTTGGGAAGTGAAAACTCCTGCTTAAATGAGGCGTGTGACAAATGAAGACATTTCATGAACAAATGACTCTTACAGGTGGCTCCTCGGTGCTTTGTCAGGCCCTCCACCAAACACCACCAGATCTCCCTTGGGCACCAGGTCAGCTTTATGTGGCACGGGAGTGCTCTTGGTTTTGCACAGTTAAATCACAAATTTGCTTGCTTCAGTGGAGCTGTTCTTGACTTGCCTCAATTGCAAACAATATAATGCAGCTTTTCTTCTGGAAGATTTCCAGATCAACAACAGCTGTGAAACATGATGACTCAAGCAGAGTGTCTGATATTCCTTCCTTATTTCCAGTGCTTATTTTGTCATATGAAATGTCTGTAGGGCAAAGCTGCAAAATTACCTATCTTGAAAATGTCTTTTTTCTTGTTAAGAGTGCTGGTATTTAATTATTTCCCAGCTTCATTAGGTGACTTGTCTTACCACTTACTGCATCAGTACAGACTGCATCATACTGGCATCTTGAACAAGATGAGTAATACATTGATATTTTTCCATCTTAGCGGCCCCCGCTGAGCCACCTCATCTCCCAAAAGAGAAGACATTTGAAAAACCTGATGCAATGACCCACCATTTCTGAAAGGTGATTCCTTCCTCATTAGTCTTTGCTTTACCTGCTGCTGAGCAGAAAAGAATTCAGTGCAATTAGGGAATGAAATACTGACAGCTTGTGTTTGGTTAGGGAAGAGGTAGATTTTGTTTAGTAATCTCTGACTGTACTGCTTGTTGCTTTGTTAGATATATAGATACCTGAAAGTACTGTGCATGAACAAAGCTGAAAATGGGTGGCGAGTGGGCTTTCAAATTCCTTTCTCTAAATATGAATAACCTTTGTTCAAAAAACAGTCATTAAGGAAGCAACATATTCTACGAATATCTGCAATTTTTCATTTCCAAGAATTATATGTGACTTCTTTTGTTGCCACAAAAATTATATGGAGATTCTCAGAAGCTGTATTAGCCTGTAATACACTGNTTTTTTTTTTTTTTTTGTAATCTGATTTTGCACTAAAACAGGACATGGAACATCTTGACATCTTGACTTTACCTTGTTTTCTTGTTTTATGATTTACTGGTGAAAAGTTCGTGCTGTTCTATCTACTGAGAATAATTTGTAGTGCTGAAAATTTATGAAAAAATTATTTTTTTCATCTGAACCATGTGTATTTTGAAAATAGTCCAATCTTATGTAATTGTTTGAGGGATTTTCTTTCCTTCACAGGCAAGTGTCTTCAAAACAAATAATAGTGTTTTGTGTCTAGCATGGGAGGAATGCTATCTGGGAAATAGCCCAGAGTGTACAAAAGGTGTTAATGTGTCTCTTTGCCCCAGGGATGCTGAATCATGTGTTTGTGAGAGTATTCTGAGAGGGTTTGCATAATGAGAGGTTTGAAAAATCCATTTTCTCCAGCTTTTCTGGAGAACAAGAGTCCATTTTTTGCTGGATGAAAATGTTAATAGAGAACTGGGAAACCTTGGGAGGCAGAGAAGATAGTTTCCCAAGGAGAATCAAGGTGAAGTGATAAAGCATCACCTTCAATATCACCAAAACTACCCCAGCAGCTCTCATTGCTATTTTGTTAAAATGTTGTTTTGTTAAGTTTTAAATATAGTAGCTCCTCTCTAGTGGTTAGCTGAACTTCTCATTTCATACAGTGTATATTGTTTGAGAGAAATATTAGCCTAAGGACCATGCACAAGTTATTCATTTGGTGATAAAGTATAAATTGTGCCTCTTCTCCCCCATCAGCTAAGACAAATGAAAGGAAGGGGAACTAACAGAGAAGCATTCCTTTTCTGCTGCAGTTAGGTGGACTTCGTTGGTAGGATGATTTGTAAGGATATAAAGCTGTCATGGCTATTAAAGTTGATGGAGTTTAACAGCTCCCACAGCTTTCTCTCTCTCAAATGCTATTCATATCCATCTTTTCCCCTCCCGGTAAGCCTCTAGTTTTATTTAATTGTTTTATTTGTAAGAGCTTGGTAACTTCTTCAACATAGCAAAGGGTTTCCAGGAAACAACAATTTTTTGCAGATTCCTCTCCTGTCACATCTCAGCAAGGTATGCATCCAGGTCTATAGGCAACATTTGGGTTCCTGCTCTCCTCTTTTGTCACCAAATTCCCTTTTAACTCCAAACAACAACGTGACATGGCTCCATGATGAAACCCACTTTTTCCTCTGCACTCATCAGTGGTGCAGTCCTCACTGCCTGCTTCCCTCTAGGACAGAAGACAGGAATGCTCTTGCCACTCCTGCACAGACAAAGCTGGGAAATGTCAGAAACTTTTCCAGGCTTTAGCCCTAGTTTCATTCCCTCCTCTAATCCCAAGGGTTGCAAATCCTCACATTTGCAACCCCACAGGCAGGAGTTTTACTCGGTGGTATCATGGACCTCTGTCAGCTGTGCCATCCATGCTCACTGAGCAGGGGCTTTGCTGGTCCTCAAGCATTACTCAGCCTGTGTGACCATGGCTGGAGAGGGTTGGACAACACAGCTCAGTCCTATTGATCCAGAAAAAAATAGGTCATTGCATAATGGTGTGATTATTTAATTCCAGAAGGAATCAGGAAATGTAAAAATCATACCTTCTGTTTCAGCACAGGTTCTCCTCTGATCCTCACTACTACTATTGCCTCCCCCCTTCCCTCTTTCTCCTCATTATCCTCCTAGGAAGACTATTTTTTAATTAAGTGGGAGGGTAGACTTGCAGAAGAGAACGAAAATCTTTGTTCTTTGTGTTCCACATTGATTAGCATTCTTGTAGCTTCGCTGTTTGCTTATCTAACAAGAAGTTGTGATTTGACTGAGGCAAGAATATCTTTTCCATATTAATTTTCTCCTAACCAAAAGCATCTAGGTTACTCTAATGATACTGGAAAAATTCTAAGACTCAATCACCACTCTCTGATTCATTTAACTAGTAGCATCCCCTGACAAGTTCACAGAAGAAACACTACAAAAGAGCAAGTCATTAAAAATCTATGCTTAATTTAAAAATAGTATTAATCACGTTAACCTCGCCCTGCACAGGGAAGCAAATATTTGGAGCACGAATACCTCTTCCAGCTAATTGTTCAGAATGAGGAATCTCTGCAGAGTTGTTAGTCTGTGGTGAGACCCCACAAAATATAAAATTTAGGGACTAGGATGACCCTGAAATTATGAAGCCTGTGATTTACAAATGGAAAAATAAATTAAAATTAATGGATTTGGGGTAGGGAGATTTCAATAAATTTGAGATTTCATAACTGAAAGCTTTGATGGTTAGAGGAATTACACAGGGTGAAGGACCATAAAAGCACGAACTGGCCAGGGGAAAGATAGGAGGCGTAGAACTAGACTCACTGTACTAAATAACTGGCTTTTCCTTGGCATTAAGCAAAGACAAAAGGTCACAGAAAATGGAAATTAGTTCAGATTGCTAAGCATAATTTGAAAGAGTTGAAAAAGCAGGTGAGGACAAAAGCCAAAAAGGCAGAGGCATAATGTGATCTGTACCATACTAGGAAATTATTCTGTGGTAGTATTGCTGGTAGAGAGAAAGCAAAGGAAAATGCTGATCTCCTGTTCCACAGAGAGGAAATATGGTAGATGACACTAAGAGTCTTGTCTTGTTCTTCAGTCTTCACTGAAAAGGTGTGGTGCAATTGGGCAAGAGGTCCAGTTGCATCGGGTATATATCTGTACCAGTTGCATCTGGTACATATCAGGAAAAACAAGCCGAAGAATACAGAAGCAAATCAGTCTGGTTTCAGACTATCTGAGCACGGTGAGATCCATCTTCAAACTGGACATCTGACTGAAACCATCTCAGAGTCTTGTCCACTTCAGATCTTGAAAGGAGACATTCATAGGAAAAGCAAATGTCATGCTTAACTTTACCAAGGGGGCAGAGAAAAGAGGAGTTAGGGGATATCAACCTAATTGCATTCCTTAGAGGAATACATGTGGTTGTCTAGGAGAATACACAGTGATTTATAAACAATCTGAATTTATCAAATAAGGCCTGCCAAGGTACCCAGCTTCCTTGACAGGCACCTAGCAGACCATGTCAGTTCAGGATGTCATTTACCTTAACAGTAAAGAGTCTTTGGTACTTTTATAATCCAGCAGGTGGAAATACAATATGGACAAAACTTGTCTGAGACGACAGAGACAATGCTGGTAAGAAGCTGTTCCATCAAACTTGAAGGGAAAAGTTTTGATGGATTCTATGCTGGTTCTTAGACAAATTCATCTTCTCATAATACTGTAGGTGATGAGAAGGTTTATGAGTAGATGCTCTATTTATTAAACTTGAAGACAACACCATGGGGGCACATAGTGAAGAACAGTATGGTAATTGCAAATCAGAGATGATCCTAAAGACCCAGTGGAAGGAAATTGCAAAATTTTACCTTTGGGCAGGCATAGCCAACTGTAGAGACAGCCAACTGTAGAAACAGCCAACTGTGGCTGTCAGCCCAGTTCTCTCAAAAACATGTGAGAACTAGGATGAGTAAGAAGCTGGACATGAGTCAAGGATTTGGGGCTCTAAAGATGTTTTGGTATGTAGGTAATGAAACATGAAAGAATACTCTGCTGATCATTAGTAAGGCCTCACTTGGATTAATGTGCAGTTCAAAGTACAATTGCACTGGAAGTACAGTTCAGACTACCAGAAAATCAGGAGGAGAAGATGGAAGTGGTTGGGGTATATGGTCTACAAGGAAAGAGTGCTCAGTCTAGTGCAGAGAGTAGGTCGTCAAATACTTCATCCGCCACTGCAGTGGAGAGGAATAATGGGTTATTTGTGTTCACAGTAGAAGGGACAGCAATTACCAAAATTAAGTATTGGCAATGGAAATTCATTAGGGAAATCTTTCCAGCAGTCAGGACAGTGAAGCACTGGAGAGGCCATGGAGGGTCCTTCGTTTCAGGTCTGTGAGACGAGGTGAGAGACAGCAGGGGCAATGTTAGTTCAGCCAACACAGTCTGCAATCAAGGACCTTCCTGGACCCCTTCCCCTGGGGCACTGGGGTTCATCACTGCCAGTCAGACGCTTATCTCCCTCTTTCTGGTAACAAAGATCCACAACTTGCAGAAGAAAACTATTTTGGGAAAGGATTGAACAGGGATATGATAATGTCTTCCTCTATTTTTAAAATAGGTGTAAAGATGAGGCAAATAAATTTCAAACATGAGAGAAATGGGATTAAAATGCCAGAAGGTCAGATCTTTATGAAAATAATCAAATATTTCTCCTGCAGGCCTTTTTCAAAAGTAAGCATGTTGAAGCACTGGAGTAGATTGTCAATTGCTACAGGGAATCTCTGCTCCTGGACAATTTCGGGATGAAGCTTGACTAGTTTGTTGAGATAGTTGATGTAAGAGGGAGGGCTGCGCTATTTTCTGTTTCTGTAATTCTCTTGGAGAAGGGAAGTACAAAGTATATATGGAAATGAAACAGAAAAGTAGATCAGAAACTGCTTTTCACTAGAGCAAATGACAGATTGTGAAACCCAAACCAGGAAATTAAAAATGTGGGTGTAGGGGAACTCCAAATTTTTTGCATTATGAACAGTCATGTTGTTGCACTTGTACACTCATACAGTGATGTATTTTGGAAAATACCATGTAGAGGATTAACAAACTATATTAGTGCTTGGGACAGGCTGTTGGCTCTTGCAGTGTATAACAAAGCCAGCTTCTTGCATTTTAGGTAACGAGGAAACTTTCCTATATGCAAGTCAACACTGAATTTTTGGTCTGTTTCCATGAAATATCTTGAAACAGCTAATGCCAGGCACAGAACTGGATGGACTACCAGTGCAAAGCAGCCAGACAGTTCCCAATACAACTGCTTGAAATCATGGAGTTTCTTTCCACTCCCCCTCTTCTCACTAGCTGGCAAAATATTTCTGTATTGGAATCACTTGTTTCAGAGTTCTTATTTGAAGGTATAAATATATCTTCTGGTTTGAATTCAGAGTTTCAGTTTTGCTCTCCAAATAATTTTACATTGTTTCACTCGTCTGAAATAGACTCTGGATTTTCACGCTTTGTCATTACAGTCAGAATAGACATCTGTGAAGAGGAACAGAAGGCGTAAATTTTAGACTCTGCGCACCCTAGAGAACAAGATTATGAGAAGCTGAAGCTATAAAAGAAGCTGTAGCATAAAGTGATTACTTGAATGGCTCAAACCTAGAAATTTCGATCATAGACAAAATTCTGAGACTTTGAAATTTCAACACTGCCTCAAAGACAGAGACAAAAATAAGTTTAGCAAAAATACTATGAAAGACAGGAATTAATATTATTTGTCTGACCTGGAAACATTTATTTTGATAAGGCTAAAACATTCTGAACACTGGCACTGGAACAGTTTTATCTGTTAAATGGTAATGTAAAAAGCAAATGTTTCTGCTTCATGGAAACAAAATATTAAGATAATTTCCTATCAGATTATCATGAAATAGATAAATTCCTGTAAATATTTTACATTTAATTAAGCCAGTGTTTTCCAAAGGAGTAGTACTTCTCAGGGAAATCATCAACCATATGTTGTAATTTTCTTGTGCCCTTTAACCCCTACAAATGTCAAAATGGTATATACTTCTAAACAAAAACAGAAAAATAATCTATGGTCAGGGATATAAAAAGTCATTCCCAGAGTGAAACAAAACAACAAAACAACTGCTCAATACGGCATATAAATGCTTCTTAATTGTTTAACAGTTATTTACCACATTGTATCTACAAGGAGAATCAAATATATATATATTCTGTCATAGCAGTTGCTCGATACGAATGGGTCTTAAGTGTATTGTACTTCCCTTCAGGGGTTTGTTATGTCTCTTTATTTTATATCTTCTAGATTTCTGCTAAGAATTGCCAAAAACATCTTACAGGCTCTGGTATTGATACAGCATGTTAAACATCCAAGGCAACAGGGAATTTATAAGCTACTTTCCTAACCTATAAGACATCACTAATCTTGTCACAGGGAACCTGTCGTTCCTTTCCTTCACCCTGCTTTGTGCTGTCACAGCAGCCATGCTGCAGCACCCCACTGGTACCCATCCTCTACACCTGCAGCACCCAGTGGTCCTGCCCTGGGGCCTTTCATTGGTACAGACAGGATGGCCACCTTGTGGAAAGGGACCAGGAGGCATCAGTACTGGAGTCAGGAGGGCAGTCCTGCCCTCTCCCTGCTGTTGCTGCTCGCCGCCAAGGCCAGGGATCCTAATGCTTCTTAGCTGGTCTGTTCCCTCTCCTTTTAGAAATAGTGTAGCTGTGATTGATCCCATCCATCATCAGTTGCAGCACAGAGATGTGAAAACGCCTTCTCTGCTCCTCTTCCTTCTCTCCCTTGTTCATTCTCTCACTAGCCTGCCTTCCAGTTCCCAAACACGTGTTAGGTATTCCTGACTTTGTGTTGTTACAGTGCTGTGTTCTCCAGCAGCCCACAGGATAACTCAGCAGCCACTTAAGCATCCCAAGGCTTCATCCCTTCAGAGAGGTCATCTTCATCGGATTGGTCTTCAGCAATGACTTCTGGTTTCTGTTCTGTCCTGTCTCAAAAGCAGAATATAGAATAACTCCCCTGCCGTGTTTCATGTTAAGCGTGAGGAGAAGCAGTGTGAGAATGTGCAGGGTCCCAGACAGGAAGAGCGGAGGTGCTGCTTTACAAGGTTGTGTCCCACAGTCTGCAAGCCAACAGGCAAACTGAGAATGGCACTGGGCATTTACTGTGGTGGGATGGTGCAAGCCTTCTCTAGAGGCTCCTGTCCTAAATGCTATCAAATCACCTTTCCTTTCCAGAGTACCACTGCCTGAGTCCCTCTTACATGTCTTTGTTTATTTTTGCATTGTGGTTTTCCATCTAAACACATCGCCCTCCATCCGTGCTCATTTTAAGTTGAGAATAACAAAATTATAGAGCATTTCTTATATGGAATAATGGGTTTCTCACTACAGCCCCTTCTGAGGATATGGGGAAAGGGTCAGCATCAGCCTGACTGCTTCCCAGTGGAAAAGTAATCATAAGGTCAAAGTATGTTTTTGCATGATTTTTTTAGGGTGTTTTTTTTTTGAACACTGAAGTGTCCAAAATAGAAATAATAGTTAACTAAAATACGGAGGCCTATATGACTGAGTTTTCATGAAATAATGCCAAGATCCCACCCCAGAGAGTGGACAGCTGCTTCCAGCCATTAGGAATTATCCCTGGGAAGGTTCAATTTTACCACAGAAGAATACTTTTACATCCTTCTCTTCCTCAGCCAGAACTGGGAACAGGCTGTATATTTGATCTATTTTTGGATGTGGGACACACAGGTCAGCTACTGGTCAGTGTGGCGTGGGAAAGGCTGCAGTGATGTGCTGAGCATCCAGACTCACCCAAAAACCCTTCTGCTCCCACCCTGAGGGAGAGTGCAGTGCCCTCCTGACACACCCCACTGCCTGGCAGCTGGCAGAGACTGCACCAGCATGGAGGGCTGCACATGGCCCCAGGTCAAGAGGTAACGTCAGCACAGGTTTCTGCCAGGCTTTAACATATTTTAAATGCATTCCTTAATTAAAAATGTTTTTAATGAGCCAAGACAACATGAGTAATCCACAACTAAAATTTACTGTATTAAGGTACTTCCTTAAGCTATCCAGAATCACATCCTCCTTTAAAAATAGTGTAACTATGCTCAAGATAAAAGTCTGGTGGAAATCAGGGACCAGAATGTCAAGAAACATTACACTGAAGTGTGTTCAGCAGAACTTTTTTTGGCAAACCTCTAGAAATGCGTTGTATTCAATTAATCCCTTTAAAATTCTCATTAATTAATATTTCCTTCTATCCTCTGGAGAATCACCATGACCCAACAATGTGACAGCCCTGCAGCAGGCTCAGGTTTCACATCACCTCTGTAACTTTCTTCTTAATGTCTCTGTCTTAACACAAGCTTTCTGCCTGCTGTGCATCATATCCAGTGCTCTTGTCCCTCACAGCCAGGGCTGTGTCCTACATGACTCTGACGATGGGAGAGTTAATGCACAGAAGGCACAGACTGCCAGTTCATAAGCTAACTCCACATCTGGAACAGCTTCTTCCCTACTGTAACATTTACAGCTGGAAGGGTCATTGTCGTATTTTAGACATTATGTGATTAGCTTTGATGGGAGCTATTATAGCTTCCGTCTTGCCATAGGATACCAATGTACAATCTGTCTAGCTGTTTTGAAACCAAGGAGATGTAGGTGGGAACTGGAAGTACAACAGGTGCAAAAATTGCCATTTTCGTTGTATTTTCCGTGGCATCATCTGAGAAGTCATCCCAGGTGATGTTGTCCCAATGCCACACTTAGTGGAAATGTTTTAGTTCTGTAACTTGCACAAGTCATAAGGGTGATCTGCTAGCTGGATAGTAAAGAAAGCTCTACTAACCTTGTCATGCATATTCACCTGCAACACAAAGTGAGGGCTTAGTGTCTTCTCTTTAATTTTGTGAAACACAAGGGCAGCTGGCATCTTACTAAGATTACAGAAGATGCCATTAGCTTATCAAGTAATTTATATTTTCATATTTCCAAAGTATCCACAAAGAGGTGCTTCAGGGGAGGAAGTTCAGGAGGTGTAACCAATGGAAAGTAATACCATGGGCTTTCTCTTTTTGCCACATTTTAAAGGAAAAGATCTTCTTTGCCAGGCAAAAGCTGATGTATGCATGGGTGGCAGGAGAAAACTTTGGATGGATTCATGTTAAAGGCTATTTGTTTAATAATGCAAATATACAGCCCCAAAGACCACATTTTATACATCCTTTGTTCCTGGTGATAGCAAGGTGGCTTGCATTTATTTATCTTACAACAAATATGAGCAAGAAAAGTATTAAGAAGACATCTTTATCTAGAATAAAAATAATTTTCTTAAAATTACAGTAGCAATGCCAGAGAGGTCGGTATTCCTAAAACCTGCCACCAAGTTTTTATGTCCATATGTGTCCTTTTATTGGGGATTAGTGTCATACTTATATGATAACAGTATCCCAGACAGTTATATTCAGGAATTGTAGGCATTCAGATTCCTAAAGAAGGAGAATTTTTTTCTGCTTAAGGAACTGACAGATTGCCTGGAAGATTTTAAACAAAAACCATAAAACCTTCTCGGGGGGTGGGGGGCGGCAGGTAGGAGGAATAGTGAAAGAAGAAAATAATTTTGGGGGAAAAAAAATCTGTATTTTATTTACATGCAAATATTACTAGTGTTATATCATAGTTTCCGGTCTTTAATGTTGAAACAAAATATATCTACCCTCTACTGAAATAATCCAGCCTGGCAATGTTACAAAAGAGACATTCTTTTGTATTCTAGAATGCAATACTAGGAATGTTTGGATACAACATGCAGTACTAGAAAGTTGCTTTCCTGTAACAAATGCTACCGTAATTACAAGGACATAACCGTGAATCTCTAAGTGAGGAAAACCTCCATAAGAAAAATTTGGTGCCTCCACATGTTGCCTTAGGTTTTTGAAACATCAGCCTGATGTTGTTTTAAAGAGTGACGTAGCCTTTTTGTATGAGTTGGCATAACTGAAAATTTCGCATCTGTATAACATGCTTCCTAGACTGAGGATGCTGTAAGGAGCAGGAAATGAGAACTTCAGTTCAAGCTGAGCCATTGTTTTCTGTAATATGAAAAATGGTACTGCAAAATCATCTGCTGAATCCAATGGATAGAAACATATGGACTTTTTTCTAACTCTGAGATTTATATTTTAACACTTAACTTTCCAGTTTCAAAATACCTTGTTTTTCTAAAAAGTTACAGTCATTGTGGACGTGAAAGTGCAGGGAGCCGTTATTTTAAAAGAGTAGAATCTATTAAAAAAAACAAGTGCTTTTAAGAAAACTATAGCTAAAAAACTGTATTTTGCCCCTCTCCTGAAAAGCTTCCTATTTTTTATGCAATACTCACTAGTTTCCTCCTCCCCTACCTGCTGGCACTTCCTTGCATCTATTGCCTAGTCCTCTGGTTCAAGCCTAGACCCAGAAACCCAGTGTTGATCCGAAAGTGGCATTTCACTTGGCATGGTCTGGTCTTTCTCCTATAGGCTGAAATAATGTGTGCTGCCACATTCAGTAACATTAAGCTCACACATGCTGTTGTATTGTTATAGTATTTGGGAATTTTTAAAAAGTCTGGGGCCTAGAAAAGTATTTCTGTCCTTAAATTAGCTGTGGAGAAATTAGTCCTTGCAAATAGATTCTTCTGAATATGTTACCCAAAGTCTATCTAATCAAAGAAATGGAAAACAAAAATAAACAACAAAAAATATTGCCACAGGAAAGACAGTCTAGCACTGAGCTGGGAAATAGCTAGCTATCCATCTCCCATCTACCATGTGATGAAGTTGCATTCAATAAATTGTCAGGATGAAAAATAAGCAGAATTTTTATGCAAAGCCAAAACTTTGTTGTTAAGGTAAACAAAATCTTACCAATCTAATTACTGACTTGTTTTTAATATCAGTCAAAATATTATAGGAGGAGAAAAAGGAACAATATTGCATAAAAAGTCTGCAGAGTACTAGTTACAACTGTTACGTCTCCTACCACCTGCCCCTTTTTCTGTTCTTAGAGTTACTCTTCCACAGCATCTCCAAATCCATCCTAGACACAGTTAAAATATATGTCAAGTCATCAGCATCTCAAACTCTTCATCAAAGTAAATATTATGCTGATTTTATGATTCCAAGTGGAATGTGATGTAGACAATGGTGGTTTACTTCTCAATATTGAGTTCACTCGAAGCAATTTTTCTTTTTTTTTCTAACACCCTTTATACCTCAGTCTTTCTTCATGTCAAATCTACTATATATGTATTACATATGTTAGATAGAATCATGGAAGCACAGAATACTTCGGGTTGAAAGGGGCCTTTAAAAGTTATCCAATCCAAACCCCCCTGCAATAAGCAGAGAGATCTTCAGCTTAGGTCAGGTTGGTCAGAGCTCCATCCAACCTGGCTTTGAACGCTTAGAATGATGAGGCATCCACAAATTCTCTTGGAAATCTATTCCAGTTTCTCTCTACCCACACTATAAAAGAAATTTCTTCCTTATATCTGTATTAAATCTACCCTCTTTTAATTTGCCCCCTGTCCTATGGATATGAGCCTGACTTCAAAAAAAGTCTGTCCCCATCTTTCTTACAAACCTCCTTTAGGAACTGGAAGGCCAGGTCTACCGAAAGCCTTCTCTTCTCTAGGCTGAACAGCCGTAGCTCTCTCAGCTTTTCCTCATAGGAATCGCGTTCCATCCCACTGACGATTTTCATGGCACTCCACTGGACTTGCTCCAGCAGGTGCACATCCTTCTGAAGCTGTGGCCCACAGAGCTGGATGCAGTGCTCAGCTGAGGAGGGGCAGAGTCACCTCCCTTGACCTGCTAGCTGTGCTTCTTTTGACACTTGTTCTTTGCTCTTCTTGCTGCTCCTAGAGCTGTTTTATCCAGATATAGTTCTTTATCTGCCCATTGTGAGCTTGCTCATTGCCTGTCTCATCATCCCACCCCATCCTCCTCCTTACAGTACCCTGTATCTCTCTTTCCAGGCTTCAGCTGTGGCATCAAGCCCATCTTCCTCTGCATGGAATGACTACAGTGGGTTCATATGCACTTTCACAGAACAAACTGCTTGGCACTGCTGTCTGTAGATCATAGCTACAGCATACAATTATATAGACGTGCAGAAGACAAAGGGGGCATGTACAGAGGGACTGTGACAGGTCCTAAAGTCCTTGCAAAGCTATTACAAAGCTTGAGATCTGTTACTAGCAATGGTGCTACTGTATTTACCGGGTGGCACTACTACAAAGCCAAATATATTTTGTTTCTCCTGTCTATAGACTTTAAAGACACATGCAAACTTACTGAAATAGCAGCTGTTTCCAGCTGTGCATGCTTATTTGCACTAATTTGGGACTAATAATTTCACACTTAAAACTAATTTGGTGTCCTAAAATTTGCAGATCAAGGCTTCAGTGACAATTCAGGAAAATGTGGAACAGTTTGTCATTATTACAACTACCAAACTCCAGATTTATAGCCAGACTACTGTACATGAAGAGTTCTCTTTTGAAGAAGGTCCAAGTAGGTGAAACAATTTTTAAGAGATGAGAAAGTGAATGTATTCAGTCACCTGAAGACAGAAAAACTGATGGACCATGTGCTCACCTGGCTCCCAGCATTTCATGAGGTTAAACTAAAGTTTACAAAGTGAGGATCTTCCAATATTTGCCTTAGATTTTCTGAGGTACTTCTAATGCAACAGTACAAACTTGCTATAAACACTTGTGCCTATGCTAAAAGTGGAAAAAGTCACTACAGAGGTAGGATCACATGCTGGCACCTGAAATGTTGAAGTAACCATCCTGTGCTCACATTCTCCAGCATTGTACCCTGGATTGAGCAATCATAATTTATACTAGGACAGTGTGTCAATGATTGTGGATTTTGGAGTCAGATGTAGGTTCAGATACATTCAAGAGCTCTCTGAGCAGCCACTAAAAGCTATCAAAAATCCCAGATATCTATTGTTGCTCTCATAACCTGGCAGCCTCATGTGAGATGCGGAGGAGTGGATGGGCAGTGCAGCTGGCCATGTGTTCATCCCCAGGCAGCCAGTCTGGTCTGCTCAGAGGCAAAGCACCAGGACAGGACTTTGCAGCAGTTTCCCTTCCAGGACTGCCAGTCCAGTGTCATATGAAATACAAGCATCAGTTCTCTGAGAACTTGAAATTATTTTAGCACATCACATTCCCATTTCCTACCCTCTCAGCAGTTTTTTGTCAAGGAAGACACCCCATAATGCTGAGCAGCCTACATCTCACGGCTCCTGACAAGGTTTTCTCACCACCCCAGTTGCTGCAGTGTTCTCTGGCTGAGCAGTTCCCCTTATCATCCCCAGCTGTGCAGGCTGAGGATAAGATTCAGTGAAAGACTGCACGTCACACTGCCCTTATACTTCCAGTGTAACTGGATTTCCGACTTCCTATAAAAGCCCAGCATGCCAAGCTCCCTGACATCTGCCATGTCCTTCCTGTCATCACTCTCTCCTCTCTTGCAGAGGTTTTCCTCCTTTCACCTTGCAGTGAAGAAGAATACTGTAGAAGTATCTGTGTTTATACCTGGTATGTGAAGTGTCCTGTTGGGGACAAGCAGGACAAAATGCCATGGAAAAAGCTGAGCTGTTACAATGCCTGAGTTCACTAGATGGCCTCATACACTGCAGAGAAGCTTTTCCTCCGGCAATCCCCCCTTGTACATTCTGTTTATGCATGCAGTGGTAGGGACTTTTTAATTATTATTTTCCCTTTTTTTTTTTTTTTTTTTTTGTTATCTGGACCTGGATCCCTCTTCCTGATTCTTTGCTGCTGTGGTAGACCTTTTTCTGTCTCCTGGGCCATGGCAGTCAGTTTGTGGAGCAATTTCCAATTATAAAAGCAAGGCTGCAGCAGGAATGGGAATCAGAAAAGAAAGCTCGTATGTGACTTTCATAATAATAATATACCATAATAGTACAAGGTGGTGGAGGAGCACAAGCAATAAGTTTAGCATTTGGCGCCTTTCTGCAGTGCTCCCTGGGTCCATGGATGTGTATTTAGCATGTTGTGCTGGTTTGAAAGCAAAACCAGTGAGAGACTCCAAGTCAGAAGTACAATTTAATAACAGCAAAAGAAAAGCAGTAAAATAAAGTAAAATAAAATAAATTCAANGGGCAAGGCATTGATGGGCCATTAGCAGAAGATAAGGAAAACACTGCCCCACCTGGTTCCAACACCTCATGAAGATGGTGATAGAATACATACTTTGGGAACATCTTACATTTTTAACCTAAGACACATGTCTGTCTCAAGGTTTGTTGAGTATATATTTCCCTAATATGTATAATAATATTATACATGCAATTATACATATAATATAATAATATTATACATATTAGGGGAAAAAAATCTGCTAAACCAGCATTTCCTACCCTGTGATGTGTGACTCCACAAAATCTTGTGGGAAGAGCATGAGGGAGGTCTAAGGGGAAATGAGAAAAGATAAATAGCTGTGCAAAAGGCACTGGATTATTTAGCAACCTGTAAGAAAACATTGCATTTGTTTGCAGTATTCTCTTGGTCTCCCTGGCCACAGTTTTTGAGAGCACTACTTATCAAGCAGATATTTACTAGAGTACTGATTTCAGGAGTAGGAGTTGGAAACAGAAAGAAAAGAAGAGCTCTTATGGTCAGATTAGCAGAGTGCATCACCTTATCATGTTTTAGATGAGCCATGATAATGGACAACAGCCCACCAGCAGCCTTCTTCAAATGTGGGGTAAAGCACAGCTTCAGCCACTTTCACTGAGATATTTAGTGACTATATTCATCTGCTGGTTCTTGGCTGAGAGGTTGGCTGGAAATTACCTATCCATGGTTACCTACATCATATGCATGGACGTGATAAACTGAACCCAGCTCTTCCCACCTTTTTGCTGGTGTGCTGTTGGCAAAAATCACTCTTGTCATTTGCCCTGCATCTTTTTTCTACTTAATGTTGGACATCTTGATGTTTGCAATTGTATGGACCTGTTCAAAAACAGTAGGACCCCTCTGCTTTCTTTCCCAGCAGACTGTAACACCAAGAAAACAGTGGTGAAGCAGTCTGCCTGGTACCTTTGAAAACAGTTTCTACTTTCTGTCTCAACAACACCCACCTGAGACAGTCATGCACAGGATGATGGTGAGAGCTGTGCTTGTGCTGGAGGGCCAAGCAGGAGCCATGCTCTGCAACACCACTGAGCTCTTTGGAACAACCACATACATGCGGGCAATTACATTCTCCTGACACTTTTAGGTTCAAATGTCAGCCATCCAAAAGTAGCCTGAATCAGGTAGCTCTGGTTTCACCTTCTAAATTGGGGTTTGTGTCTTCTACAAAACAATCTGCAGAAGATTTTAAATTCAGCATAAAATCATTTGCTTGTTTCCCAGCAGTTTTTTGAGGACTTCTTGGCCTCAGGACTTTGGTACTTCCCAAAGGCAACATGTCAGGGAAGAAGGCAGAGGCACGCAAATGTAGGAGGACTTTCTATAAGAGGATTTCTTGATCTTGATGCTATAAGTTCCAAACACATAGTAGGAGGCACTCAGTGGGGTGGTGAGCAGAGACCAGAACAGTTCTTGGCTAGAGGGCCACAAGACCACTCAGTGTGGATTTGGATCACAGAGGAGAAGCCAGAGATGCTTAAAGGCATGGTTGTTTTGGGCACAAAGTGGCATCTTTATATGATCCTATTTACCATTCTAAAAATAGCATAAGGTGGAAAATATCAGCAGTCTTGTACCAATATCAGAAAATGTCTTTTTGTGACTGATCACAACAGCTGGCATGAAAAGGAGAGGTGGGCAAAAATAAATGGTGACATGGATGTTCCACACCATAAATGAGGCAAAATTTGCTAGAGGAGGGCATGACCAGAAAATGCACTGATCCTTCAGGGACTGTTGTGCTGACAGGAGTTTGCACACTGCCTGCAGGGTGTACACCAAGGCAGCTGCCAACAGCAGACCTGGGAACTGCAGGCACATCCAGGGAGCTCAGCCACAACCGAGGCCAATTATAAATGAGGGAGAAATTTAGACAGCTGGTGGTGTCCATCTGGCACTTAGTGACCAGCCAGCCAGCCCTTTGGCCACTCATCTTGACAGCCTGCACTTCCCAATACTCTTGTCTGGTGGTACTCATAATGCAGTCAATGGCATTTCGGCACCCAGAGTATTGTTGTTGTTCTCAGTTTTTATGCCATATTTCAAAAAAGGTCTTTATTTTAATTTTATTTTCAGTCTGTCCATTCCAAAGCACTGGGACAATTTTCCTAATTTTGAGCTGTCACATTAATGTGATTACCCTTTAAGTTTTGAGTTAGAGATACACTTCAGCAGGTGCTTACCTCCAAGTATTCATGTATTCTAAGCACTGGAACTATATATACACCTACAGTTTGGTACCTGATTATCTCTCTTGTTTAAATTCAAGGCATTGAGTACTGCTCTTTCATCTACTGCCTGATTGCTTCAACTGTAAACATTCATAGATGAAGACCCTTCAAACAATAAAGCTGGAAAAGTGTTCGTGACTGCACACCAATTGGTATGAATATCATAGGAGACAAACTTTCAAAAATACCTGCATCCCATTTTCAAGAGAACTGCAGGCACAGCCGGGGCCTTTACCACTTTTAAGCTGTTTTTGTACATCTTATATGGCACCTACAGACATCTTCTGCAACCTGCAACTGGCCAGTAATTTCATAACTTCCTGTGTCCTGAAGGTGTGCACGCTTGCCTACATGAAGTAAACTGGGAAATGGGCCCCAGCCTTCCCAATACTATGGACATCTGTGAAGTCTTCGCCCTTGATCTCATGTTTTAGACACAGCAAATTAAAATGATCTGTCAGTGCTGTAAACTCCGGCAGATATTTGCAATGGTCTCACATTTATTATTACCCAGTCTTACAAGAATACTTTGTTACTTACTTTATTTGAGTGCCTTGTTCAAATACCAACATAAAAAAATATAGTAGGCATAGAAAAGACACAAGGGGGTCAATTGTACAGGTAAGACCAAGAATGTTCATGGTTTTGCCAAAATTCAGCAGACATTTTCTCCAGTCCAGGTCCCTGAGCATTAGGAAGACTGTAAGACTCAAAACCAGACAAAATTAACCACTTAGACTTTAGGAAATCCCTGCAAAACTTTTGCCTCTTTTCTCAAGTTACATAGCAGAAATTTCCAGAGATAAGACATGGACCATCTCCCCATGCTCTCCCATCCCTCAGTACCGCCATTTCAGGCATAGAGATGCTTTGCACAGTCAAGGAGCCCTGTGTGAGGGAGGTTTGTCATAGTCCTGAGATGCACTGAAACCACAGGAGCTGAACTAGCTTCTCATGACCAGCTAGCCCTGGGATCACAGCCAGGAGCTCATCAGGCTACACTTGGCTTTCTTCTTCCTTTCTTGCTGCAGAAAGGATAATGAACTGACTGCACAGTAATTTATTAGAAAGTAGGGGATTACTACAGTGCTAGGCGCTTTGAGGTTCTCCTCAATATTTACCCTTAAAAAGGCAGTCCTGTTCTCTGCTATGACCAGCTTGAGATCAGCCATCAAAACGTGGACCCTGGCACAGTTTTAGGAGTTCTCTTAAAAAGAAAGATTTTGAAAACCAGTCCCATTCTACAGATACACTACTGGCTGCTTTTTTGCGCCACTGAACCAGAGCAGCCCTGAAGTCTGTGTTATCCTGATTCTGAAGCTCTGCAGCTCTTGGGAAGTCTGAGGTCAAGAATTTCACCCCTCTGAGACCCACGCAGGCAGGAAGTCATCAGCTGACTCCTACCACAAACATGCAGCACAAAGTTAAGGCAAACTTTTCAGCATTCCACTGTTAAAATTGTATTTCATTCCAAGTTTTCATGAGCCAGTAAGGGGAACCAGAAAGGCATGGTCAGATTATTAAACATGCTCCTCTGTTTTGTTGGGTTTGTTTTTTTTTAATTTGAGCTCCAGCCCTGTGAAGGTTCAGATAGCAATGACTCAGATAGTCTGGCTGATGTTAGGTAATGTGGAAGCAAAGGGCTGGAAAAGGAAGCCTCAAGTAATATGAAAGCAATATTCCCCACTCATTTCTTCATTCACACAGCTCTGTAGCTGGCTTTATTCACCACTACAGTTCAGCAATAACATCACACTTCCAGAGATCTCTCTGCAGAATTATAGATGCTGTCCAAGGACAAACTCAATTTTACAATTTCTCCACAGCACAGGAAGTTGTCAAAATCCAAAGATGAACTTGTGATTACCTGAGTAGTTGGAGGGGCCTAGGAACTGGTATGCTGTGATTTCCAGTTAAGACTGAAACAGCACCCAAAGGAGTTCAGCATCCAGGTCTTTTGTCCTTCATGATGCAGGTAGATATTTGTGAGAGGCATCTGATGAAATAAAAAAATTATTCATGAAATTCAGAGAGTTAAAAAATGAGATACAGACATTGTGTCTGGAAGGTGTGGATAGTTATAGCTTCTCTGGTCCTCTAGTGGTGTGGCGGGGTTATTGTAGATGAAATCCTATGCCTTTGGAAACTGAATGCCAGACTCTGGGTGGCAGAGATAAAACTAGAGCCATTAATGTTTAGCATATAGTCAGTATTTACACAGCTCTCTATATAGATCCCAGGATGCTATGCTGCTTCTACCTACTCACCCACCTTCTTCTTCTCCAGGGGTGGTAAGCAATGTCTTGAGCTGGAATTCATTCATCATTTTATGGTATGATTTCATTCTTGTCCAGCTGAGAACAGGCAACAGGAAAAGGAACTGTGCTTTGCACACTGACATGCAGTTACCACCACAGGTCCACCTTCCCTGAACTTGTATGCCAGAATTTAGTGCTGGGAGTGTGTGAAAAGAATGGCACAGAGCTCTCCATGTGCCCAAGAGGACTGGAGGCCTCCCCTGCCGGCAGTAGCAGCACCACCCACCAGCCCAGTGAACACTCAAAGAAAATGACAAGAACAATAGCAGGAAATGTCTAAGGGTGGAAACAACAAACTGAACACAGCCCAGGTTTCTGGGGGCTTCCTGATTGGCTTGATTTGCCTCAGCAGGAGCACTTTGGATAACCTTGGAGCTACCCCACCAGGGCAGAAACCTCTCCCCAGTGAAGCCACATTTGTTCCAGTGGCTTTCTGGGACATGGGGATGTTTGCTGCCCAGCAGAAATTAATAAACAAGCACAACTTAAAAACATTATGGTAGATCAGATGGATGAAGCAGGATCAGGACATTGCAGTCATCATGCTCAGGGTGGCAGCCGCTTGGTGCATCTCATTGCTCCCAGTATAAAGTCTACCCATTCCCATGGGGCATGTTCCTTACCTCACATCAGCCTTCACCCTGGAAAAATGAACTGTGAGTTCCTGTAAGTGAATGACAGCAGAGGACAAATTTGCAAAACTCACATCCAAGAAACTGTTTGTATCAAGAAACAAACAAAACAAGTTACGGCTCCTACTGGGTGTTCCCCTTCCTGCCCTGCTGCTCTTTTTCTGTCCCTATTGGCAAGCAGTGCAGGGGAATGGATCTGTGTATTTTTGAGAGTCATGTAATATGGGGAATTTTAAAGGGACCTAATAAAGTTCCGTGCCTGACGCATACTGACTGTCAGTTGCACATACTGCAAAGTTCCTTTGTCAAGGACTACTGAGAGCATTTACAGGTTCAGGCAGTTGTGACTAAAACACAACACAAAAGGCAAGGAAAAGTATTTTCAAGAACATCAAAGGGAGTCAGATGGGATCCCTGTCAGCTGCAGCTTTTTATGGTAGTTGTGCTTTAGTAGCCACAGGACAGCAGAATAATCCCACCATTATAAAATTTTGATTGGATTTTCGTGTTTTCAGCCTGAATTTTCTGGGGTTCATTTTCATTTTTAGTGCTATTCTTAGACTAAATTCAGTCAATCACATGGTACCTCAGATCAGAATGCTGGATACTGGGCAATGCTTTTTGCACCAACGAGTAAGCTTGTAAACACCATTTTCCTTGAAACAGCCCTTGTAAGCCACCACAACAGGAAGCAAATAGATAATCCCTTGTTTTCACCAGAAGTCTGTTGCAAAGTCCGTGCAGATCTTAGTAGCAAATACGAGTCAAATCAAACCAAAATCATGGAAATCTCACATGCACAGTGAATATAATTAATAATACCATCTAAGATGTCTACTAGGGATAAGCATGATGGACTGATGTACAACTGGGCTTTATAGAATTGGCAAAATGTATTGGATCGAGATGGGGGAATGGAGGCAAAATTATTTGCTGGCAGCTACAGCTGTAGCCCATGATTGCTATTTTTGTCAACACTGCTTTTCTAGTTAATAACTGCAACATCATTGCCATATGAAAGATTCACTTGCATGTGCTTCTATACTGCTAAACATTAAACATGGGGGAAGGGAGGGATTCCAAATAGCCCAAATGGGAATTCTGCTAGGTGTGAAGTCCTGGTTCCCAGCAATAGAGAATATGCTGCCACTGACTTTGGATGGAGCCAGTGCTCTGTCTAAACAGGGAAAAAAAAAAAAAAAAATACTCTGCAGAAGTCTGAGTGGAAATAACCTCTGCAGGCATTTAAGGAAGAAAAGAAGGTGGGGAAGGGGGAGAAAGAGAAGGGGAGGCAGAAAGGGAAAGAGCCTGTACCAGGAAAAAGTTTCTTTCACTCTAGATGTGCTCTTGAGTTCTGCCAGACACAACTCTTGTCCCCTTTGCCCTGCCCTTGACTGCAGCAGCCCATGGGTGTCTGAGAAGCATGGCTCTCTGCAAGAATTGCCACGCATGCCCCTCATCAGCTGCCCGCAAAGAGCAGATGGGAGCACAGAGAGCACATCCCCAGGTCTCACAGGCAAGACAAAATCGATAATTGAGGGAAAAGCTGCAGAGACCTGAGGTCCAGACAGAAGACAACATACCCTCTCTGCCCTAGCTAACGATGTTACCTTTAAACCCAATCTCCCATGTGTTTTGCCTTTCAATGCAACACTGCCTGCACTCTGAGCTTGCAGGATTTTATGGCATTTCTAGCCCCTTCAGAAGATGTCCCTAAGCACCACATCTACGTCTTTTGAACTGTTCCAGGGACAGTGTTTGCATCACTTCAGTGGTCAACCTGTTCCAATGCTTGGCAGCCCTTTCAGTGAAGAATTTTTTCCCTAATATCCAATCTAAACATCCTCTGGCACAATATGAGAACATTTCCCTTGTCACGTGTTACCTGGGAGAAGAGACTGACCTCCACTATAACATCCTTTCAGGTAGTTTTCAGTACGGAGCAGTAAGATCTCCCCTGAGCCTCCTTCTAGACTCTTCCCTAGCTTTGTTGCCCTTCTCTGGACATGCTCCAGCAACTCGATGCCTTTCTTGGAGTGAGGGGCTCAAAACTCAACACAGGACTCGAGACGTGGCCTCACCAGTGCCAAGGACAGGTGTCATTCACTGCCCTGGCCCTGCTGACCTTGCTATTCTTGATACAGGCCAGGATGTCATTAGCAATCTTGGCTATCTGGGCACACCATTGGGCACTCATGTGCATATGGCTGTTGACCAGCACCCCCAGTTCTTTTTCTGCAGGGCATCTTTGCCTTGCTGATGTGGTGTGCTGAGCACCCCATGGGCCTTAGCAGCTCATTTCTCATCTGACACTGTAAATTCCCAGTTTGTACATGGGAGGCTGAAATCTCTTCAGAGAAAATACTATTAGGTTTGGGGTTTTTTTTATTTAATTTCCGTTCACTTAAAAAGGTGATGGAGATTTCCCAGACCTCTTGCCTTTCCTGTAAATGCTTCTAGGTAACTCAACGTGAATCTCCAGTATATCAGTACGTACAGGAATTGCAGAAAAAATGTCTTCCATGGCAGCTTGCTGTGTGGTTACTGCATAAGGGCCTGCATTCATTTGGTTGTACATCTGTGCTAACCTTGGGTAATTGCAGCAGCCCACACTGCTGCACAGTGGAAGAATGAGCACTCAGCTGCCGTCATCCCCCAATTGCTCTCCCTCTATTTTTTGGCTCTCTCCCAAGGTACAAATAACACAATCCACTGTACAGCTGAACTGCTGGCATCTGTTGCTAAACCTAAACGAATTTCACATGCATAGCCAGCAAGCTGTTTTTCACAGGGCTGGACACACCTGTGTTGCTTTTCGGGTCTCTGGGTGTGTGCTGCTGTGTGCAGGGTCTTTGTGCTGGTGAAAATTGCACTTACAACCTTCCTTCACCCGGACCATGTCTTGCAACACTGGAGGATTCTCTGACCAAAAGCCACATTGGTACGTTTGTCGCTTGCACTCTTGTGTGTCCTCAGACATCCCAGGACATCTGTCCTGGTGCTCATCCTGCCAATTTTACTTGAAGCCATGGGAAAGCAAGCAAGTTTCTGCAGGATTCAGTGTCTTTCCTGAGCCGTTGTACCAGCACCTTTCAATTCCAAAGTACAGCACGTATCCTCTCTCAAATGGCTATTTTACCTTCCTTGCCTTTCTCCTGCCATCCCAGTGAGTACCAAACAATGAACCACAGATGATTATACTGCACCTCTGTGGTTGCAGTGTAAGTCTTGTCTGTTTTCCAATGTGACTACCTGTCTGTCCCGACACAAAGATCTGCATATCTGGTTCTGTGCAGGCCAAGCATTTTGTATCACTTCTGGCTCTTATTTCATTTACCTTAATATTTTGAACACTGGCCTGTGAAGCTCTGGAGGCAGGAGGCCTGGATCTGGGAGGGAAGAAGAAAATGAGAGTAATGGTGAAGAGGAGAGAGAAAACACAGCTTCACCAGGAAGTGCCTAAATAACCATTTTCATCTTACCTAGCTGGGCCAAGAAACCAGAACATTTGTGCCACTTCTTTTAAACACAAGTGGTCCAAAGGCTGAATGATTCAGAAGCCAGATGCTACCAAGGCAAGTTAAGCTATCAGTGTTTACTTGATTGAACAGGGACTTGATCAGATCTGCCAGGTTCTGTCTGGAGCCTTGTCAGGAGCACAAACAGAAGGTTTCTGATCCAAACATTCTCTTATAATCACACAGAGAAAATAAGTAGACTCTGCTCTTTCACCTCTTTCATCACTGGCCAGTGGACTGGGTTCAGAACAGGTCTTTTTTTAAACTTCTTTTCCCCTCCGTTCCCAAAGGAGGGTCAAGCCATGTATTCCTCTGCTCTAAGGGCAAGTATCCAAGGCATAGTGATTCACTGATTTCCAGTCAGTGATCTGCCATCTCCTGAGTCAGTGGGAAGTTTTAAAGGTTGCAATCTCACCCGGGCTGGAGACACCTCCCATTTGAAGAATTCTGAAAGAACTGGGCTTAGAAAGTTTTACACTTGTAGAAGTCCAAAAACAAGTGTGGGCAGTAAGTGCCACGAGGGCAAAAAATTTTGTATTATGGTGATATGAGGAAATCGTACTAGGCTGAGGTAACATCTTAAAAAGAGAAAAAGCAGCTCATGAAAAAGTGGTTTCAGTTTGAGGAAGAGTCACACCAGAGTGCTGAAGACTCCCATATTTGGGAGATTTAATACGGTATTAGGCAAACCTGATTGGCAAAAGTTAATATGCAAACGTCATTGATTTGGCAAGGAAAGGGACTTAATTGTGTAATTTCTTCAATTCCAGGTCAAAGAATTTGCATTACATTGTCTTCTACATCCAGAGTAAGCAACATTGTAGTAGTTAAATCAAAGTAATAGTTGTGTTTTCTACCTCATCATGCTTAACTCAAGAAGTCTTGTGGCCAATGCTTGACTTGGTCGCCTTTGTTTGTCCAGCATGGATTAACCTCATCCTACATCAGGCAGATGCAGAATATCATTATACTGCTCTGTCTGTGTATGTATGTATACACATTTACTTCAGACAGCAAAGTGAATTGTGGAGTTTTACTTCTCAAGTTCCTCAGCTGGTCCTGGGATGCAGCTTCTTCCAGTGGAAAAAAATTGTGGAGGAAATGGTGGAGGAAATTGTTTCCCTTCTCATGTGTTCAGCAAGATTGATATGGACTACCAGAGCAACTCATTCAACATCATGTCTGAATGTCATATCCGAGCACTGGCTGGCAATGAGGGATTCCCAGTTTTTCAAGTAATGGATGTTTTGCCTTTTCAATGTTAATTAAATTTGGTGGTCTTGAATTTCAACCACACTCTGTAAACAACAGCATGTTTAAAATCATAAAATGTGTCCCTGCCAGCATTCCTCTGTGAAAGTGAGCTATTCGAAGAAGGATGAGCACTCCAAAAAGACTAAACTAAGAGGTGTTGAATTACTCAACTCTGAAATCCCATTTCAGCCTGCCACAGACATGCAATCAAGCAGGTTTTCTGCCATCATCACTGGCTGTGTGTTGATACAGAGTGACATCCACAAATGGTCCCACTGGCTTCAGCAACAGCTGCTGCTGTTGTCTAAGAATACTAAGCCAATGTTGAAACGAAACCAAAGATTACTCAGGGATTTCCCCCTCCCCTACAGCAGCAGACAAAGGGTACTGTTCACAGCTGTGGCATGTAGATTTCGGCCCCAGTTTTACAGGCATGTTGGCTTACAGACAGGTTGCTGGTGCTTAGCAGTTGATACAGGTAATAGGAAGTTTGACAAGGGCTGAAGTGCAGTACTGGGATCCAGTTATGCTGGTTTAAAAGACATACGTGTCTTTCAGGGGCACCTTTTGCCCTTGCAACTTCATTTTCAAAGGTTATTCTGAACGTAGATGAGCTAAGAGGTACCCTGCTGCCCCAAAAAGAAATGGGAATGAGGGGCCCAGAGAGTGGAGTATTTTTGCCAGTGCACTTTTGCAGAAGGCATTGTACTTCCAGGAGGGTAAACCTTATATGTAAAGTTTCTAGTTTTGCTGTGAGGTTAAAAGCTACCTGAGGGCAAAGTCCTTGAGACAGGGCAGAGTTTGTGCAGAGATCAGTTTCATCCCTTCAGGCAAGTGGAGTTACCCTTAAACTTGGTGTTTAATTCTCTGTTCAGTAAATATCAGGGGTTTGTTGCAGTGTTCTGCTTGTGAGTCTGCTGTTTTAATATCAGCTATAATACTTCAGGATGTTCAGCTCTAAGAGACATGATACTAATTACTGTCTTATTTGTGGCTTTTATATCAATTTGATTTATGATATCAGTCAAGCAATAGCAAAATAATCAGTCAAAGCTGAACCATCCCCCACTCTACATATGCATCCGTCACCTTTTCCCTTCAAGTGTTTACTGTGATTAGGTCTTTCCTGTTTTTCTCTTAAGTTCTGAATACTTGTATACTTTCCATATTAGTCTTGATGGATGTTCTTTTTTCCACTGACATGCCAGTGTTATGCTGCTGACATAATTTTTATCACATTTCTGTTTTCACTGCAGAAATTGCATGAGTATTTCTCAGGTACAACCCAGAATGTTAGCACAGGCTAAAGAAACTGGTCCATAAACCTGCAGCTGTTCTCCCTGTTTATAATGCTGTTATCCTCCTACCCTGAAAAATAAAACACTGCTGAGTCAAACGTAGATATCTCTAGAAGTCTGTGTCTGCTAGAGTTAATTAGCTGGATAGACAAGGTTGTTTTCTTCAGGCACAGATCTGCTGACTTAGGATTTGTGTGTCCCTGTTTCAAACCAGTGTGACTCAGCATCAGCATCTGCATTCACCCTGTGAATGCCCTGCAGGACCATGCACAGGGTCTCTCCTGGGGCTGAGGAAAGGCATCTCGGGGCAGAACAGCCTCTGTTTTTAAGCAAAGAGGAAAATGGCAAGCCAGGTTTGTGGGTTTCAACATCTTAACCTGGGAAACAGAAGAAACAGAGGAAATCCTTCACCTGAGAAAGTGCATTCAGCACCTTCAGACTGGAGCACAAAGCAGAGTCCTGTATCCAAGCACAAAGTTCTCTGGCTACTGAGTGCTAAATGTAATGCACATGTACACATACCGCGGTTCCGAACCTTGCCTTCTGCCTCTTCAACACTTAGATTTTCCTGCATACTTTCCCTTTTTTTCACCTAAATCACAGTATTCTGTCTTACCTGACAGCTCCCGTCGTCCATATTCCTGCATCATTTCAGGAGAATTCATGTACTGTTTCTGCCTCTGGTCTTCTCAGAAGATTGACTGGCTGTCTTGTCCACCCTCATGTAATTAAGTCAAAATACAACCAAACACACCGACCGGGCTTCCTTTATCAGTCTGGTACATCTCCTTCCCCTGCAGTACTGTAAGGTTCTGGCCTGAATTTTGTAGGGCTTGATAGCTACAGTGTCTAAAAGAGAAGGCCTGTAAGTAGCCTTAAAATATATCCCCCCACCCCCTCCCATTTTTCAGGAATTTCAAGACCCAACTGGAGGAAGCCACGATCATTGGGGCTTGATCATACCTGACCCTGCTTTGAACAGGAGGTTGGGCTAGAGACCTCCCAAAATCGTTTCCAGCTTTTATCATCCTAGAAGTCTGTAGTCTTCCTAACCAAGGAATCAGGGTCCCCCAAATGAGAGCAAAATGCTGTCCAAAAGACACCATCCCTTCAACTGTCTGTGGTTCCTTCCTCTTCATAGCAAGGCAGCTATGAAGAGGAACATGAGAAGGAAACATGTTAATGCAAGAAGGAAAATCACTTAGCTTCCTAGCTTATACAAACAGCCCCCCCTGAAACTCCTCTTACACTCTTGGAAGCTTATGGCAGTCATCCATTAGAGCAAGCTGCAGGACAGACAAGCAGTCTGAGTGACAAATTTTCTCATTTGTTTCTGTGGTATTTGGGAAAATAAGACTCTAATACAATCACTGAAACAAAACGCTTGCCCATGCCACAGCAAACCCCAGACCCTCTGACCCAATTTTCTTCTTATAGAAACAGTTTAGCAAATCTCAGTGAAGAGATAGCTGACTGGGCCAATGAAGCAGAAATACTAACAGTCTATTTTATCTTCTTCCTTATCAGAATCTGCATTTTCTTTCTTAATTTTCTTCCGTACAACACTTCAGATACTTGGTTGTTTATGTAACTGGCTTTATTGTTCTGGCCATCTTTCAAAGGCCAGCCCAAAATCTGCTAAGAAGTCTGCTAAGGAGCAAGGGAATTACAGGGTGCCCTTGCCAGGTGTCAAATGACAATTAAGGTATATCCTTTATAAACTGGGCTAGAAGAAAAGGACATTGTTTGATATTTAACAGGTTTACACAGGAAGAATGTAAGGTCATTGTGTATATATATATATATCTGTACACGTGCACTCAGAATAGATTTATTGCCGTATAAACCATTTTACAACATGTTGCTCAAAACAGATGTGATATCAGCATTTATTTTTCAGACTAAATTTACTTGACTGTTTTATGTGTTGGCATCAAAAAAGCAAGCACTTCTCCTTACCGTTGAGCAACTCTGATTATATGAAACTCACTAAAAAAATAAACCATGCAAACTAAGCTTCAGTTTGTCTCGTTTAAATTTTTGCATTGCTGGACCATATGTAAAAAGACAGCCCAAATAAGTGGTGCATTCTCTAGGTCCAAATTTTCCAGCAAGGTCTTTTGGTACCAAGTTGTTTACTCAAGAATATATACAAAAGGTCACATAGAAACTCTTACCTGGAGTATTTCTGTTATCTCAGCAGAGGTGCCTCAACCTAAGCCTAGAGAGCACAGATTAAAGTGATATAAATTTAGCAACAAGGTAAAAAACAACCTTCTGTGGATACCTATGTCTGGTATATTACCATTGTGTTGTGCAACAGGTACATTCTGATCAATCATCTGTATTTTTCCTGCAATTTTTCTGCATTCTACATGGAGCCTGTGAGACTCTCAGTCTACCTGTACTGGTTTCAGTGAGGAAAAGGCAATTTTCCATCCAACAGGATGATTTTTTATGCATTCTTCAGTGTCACACAGAAGATCTCTGTTTCCTAACAGCTTCATCCATGTTTCTAAATCGTAGTAGCTCTGTCTCCATCCTTTTCCTCTTTGGCATGTTGTTGTCAGTATCACTCCTAAAAGAAAGTAAAGAAGGGATTCAGGGGGGAAAAAAAATCAAAACAAATAGATGTCTTGTCAAAATAGAATAATGGCATGTGCAAGTGCCCACGTACATGTGTTAAAAGCAAACTTTCTCTACAAGACTGAACAATTAATGCTAAACCTTCTCCTATTTGAGCTGGTGTACAAAAAAGTGGTCACTTATTATGACTGCAAATTACAAGGAGTTTATTTGCTTATAACCATGCATCAAATGATTTGCCTCATATACTCAGAGTTTTCATTGTCATAAACTACTAACTAAGGTCCAGTTCATTTGAAAGAAAAAGGGCTTCTTTCCTGTCCCTGTATTTTATTGTTGCTGGCTTATACACACTCCCATTTTTCAGTATCTTGCCACATCATACAGCAAGGAAAATGTACTAGTTTACAGAATATGCATCCTGAAAATGCTGCGTAGTGACTCACTGGGGAAGAAGTGAAATATACCAGTAAACCCTAACTTACCCAGCTCCACAATTTATTTTCACCAGGCAGCATGCAGACCATTTCAAATGTCTTTATCAGCAAGGTACAAATGTATGTGAATCCACAACTCATTCCAAGGGACAGAGATGGAAAAGAAGGTACCTAGCTGTGAACTTCTAAGTTCTTTAATTTAGCAAGAGTGTGGCAAATGCCTGATCTGAGTGACAATTTTTCACTTCATTTTAAAAAATCAAGATAAAAAAGTCAATATAGAAAAGGATATTTTGAAAAATTTCTCCCTGAATTTCAGCATGAGGGAGAATATTCATCCTGTATCAAAATGTTCCATTTGCAGCAGAACAAAATACCAAGTTCCAATTTTTTTGATCTTTTATGTTTTGTATTATTTTGGAGGAAAGATTAAATGGTTTGCAGCAGTACTTTCCAGCAGTTCATTTTAAAATTATTGCAATTAAGCCATTTCAGCTTAGTGACTGCGGGTGTTACCTTTAATGGCAGTTCATCAAATCACAATGAATCTGAAACTATTAAGTATTCACATACTTGAGGAAAGCAAAATCGGCCTTTTTCCATCTGCAACAACTTAAGCTTCTAATGTTTTCCCCTCCCACTAATGAAAAGCACTATCAATAAGTGCCACAAGTCTTTCATCATCATACAATTAAAAAATGAGGAAACATTTCCCAGGTGGGTGCCTAAAGTTAGACCCCTGTATCTATATTTAAACAAAAGAATTTCATAAGAAACTCAACCTGTCATGTCTGTCAAAGAAGTGATTCCTCCTCTCCTCTGTACATCATCTTCTCCTTGCTCTCTGCCTTGTGATTGAACAAGCAGATTACTGGATTCCTGAGCTGATCAAGGCTGGAAAACAGCAAAGGCAAGTCCTTTAGCATGGATCAGTGTCCTGATCTTTCATGTGAAATGTGGTGACAGAAAGGCAGGAGCATGCAGCCATGGGTAAGGAAAGTATTGGGTGATGCTGATATGGCTCATTCATGGAAATATGGTTCAACAAACAGCTACAGATCTTTTGGTAGACAAAGGAAATTTTAGATAATTATTCCTGTCCAAATGTTTTCATCTTGGCACCTTTTTTTTTTTTGCAAGTGAGAAAACAAGGACAGTGGCACACATAAAAGGAGGAGAGTGGAGGAAAAGAAGGAAAAGAGGGAATATTCCTGCATCTGCATAAATCCTGTCAATAAAAGGAGGTTTGAGTTAAAGTAATGGAGAATCTAAACTCTATAAAAAAGTGTATCCCAAATAATAATTACCTCATGTTAAGGTATGAAGTCTCAGCTGCTAGGTCTTGACAAGAAAAATGAGAGTGCTGAGTGTTTACTGCCTAGCAGTAACATTTTCTAAACTCCCTATGTGTTTTACTACCCAAAGTCTCTGGAAATCATGCAGTAACAGTAGAAAGCACAGATAGCTATCCCAGAGGGGAGTGGGCAAAGTATGGGTTCAAGACAAACTCCTATCACAACTGGTTGCCTGCCAGTTTCCAACAGCTATTTCCAATTTCACTGTCTGGAGTACGGAAACATTAGAAGACACTTAGTCCTCTAAATGCTACTGTATGCTCATAGTTATATCCTGCACTGTGATTTCTAAAATGAAAGTAAAAATCAGACATGTTACAGGAATTAGAGTGAAGGGATACTGAAGTATATTTTTAGTTCATCTGTATATCCTTTTGCAGAAGTGGATAAGATAATTACTGTTCTTCCTTTACATAGATCTGCCTATTTTACAAATAATTCACATGCCCTTCATGTGCTAGGAAATCAGTTGTGAATAATAAGAGACCTAGTTGTTTCTCATGATGTTTGAAATGTTAGTTAATACCTAGGAACCTCTCTCCCATTGAACTAATTTTTACATTTTGTTTTTGTGTGTATGCGCATGTCTGTATGTCTTCCACAGCCTGGAACAAGAAATACAGAAATTAGAAAGTGAAGAATCACAAATATCTGCCAAAGAACAAATAATTTTGGAAAAACTGAAGGAGACTGAGAAATCCTTTGACAACTTGCAAAAGGTATTTAAGAAAAAAAAAAAATACACTTGGGCACAGATTGAAACCAAAGTACTCTTAGCACCATTTGGAAGCAGCTGTTATAATTCATGCATTTATGGAAAGATGAGGGCAGAAGCAAAGCATGTAGCTTAAACCAGTATGATCAAGACTAGAAAAGACATAATGGCTTTGGGTCTGTTCTGGTTGGGTTAATTAGGTTTTCCCTACCATCCCTTTTTTTGAAGAGGGTTTTCAGAGGCTACCTCCCTATCTGCAGGGAAACCACGTAACCTTTCAGCCCCTCCTAAAGATGTCAGCAGGATCCTGAGAGTATTTCAAACTTCTTGCTCTCCTGGCATCCAGAGACAGTAGCATTTGCTACAAATGTCACTTTAAAACATTACAGCCTGCAACAAAAAGCAGAGCTCTTCATCTAGTGGACCATGTGGCCCTCTCCCAGTCTATGATGACCAAGGAGCAACAATCACAGTTACTCATTTAAAAATTCCAAAGAACCATAAAAGCAAGCCTAGCATAAAAATCAAGATGTAAAGCAAATTAAACTCAAAATATTAGAGGTTTAACCAAACATCCTATTTTTCCCTTCACAGAGTTTCTCCCACCAGGATGGTGGTAAGTGCCTTTTTATTATTGTATACCTTTGGGTTTAACAAGAGTTGTTACTATAGCTTTTTTGCAAAGTTTTAAAGAGTGGATTTCTTTCCTTCATTGTGTGTTTCTGATTTATTGCTAGAGCCGTTACCTTTTTCTTTGGTATTTCTATAATACAAACACAAACGTCACTATTGTGGTAAAACAGTATTGCTTTGGCAGAGTTTCACCTCTTCATATGCTCACACAAAGGGGAAAGAACAGCACAAATAATTTAAAGCAGATTTCTGTGTTATTGACCCCTTTCACCACATGATAGCTCTGCACTGCAAACTCTTTCTCACCTCTCTGTGGTCAATCTTCTCTGTTGTATGTGTTCATGCTCTGTCCATAAAAAGCTGAATTCTATGAGGACTATTCCTAATACAGAGGAACAACATTGAAAACAGATTATTTCACTGATACAATATTCTTCACATGATGATTCTTTCAGAAGAAAAACCTCACTTGGTTGGATGAAGATGTAGTAATCCCTAGCTTATTAATTCAGTGTCATATGAAGTGTGATCTATACAAAGCATGAGCTATAAATTTAGGTGTCTGAGTGAACAAATAATGTGCATGGTTCCCAGGAAGCTAGAGAGATCCTCGTAATGCCACCCAGGATCCTTAGGATCCTGGAAGAATGTCATGCTTAAGGCATCTGCAGATAAATATGTGCCCCAGATACTCATTCTCAGTACACATCTTTGAACTGACAAAATAATGAAGACTACCTCCTCCAGCTGATGTCAACTGTATTGTGAATGTAGATGAGGAATATGTAGGATGATCCCAACATTAAAACGCTGGGACACAGTGGAAGTTACTATGTAGTAATTGAGTTGACTTGGAGCTGTCTTTTCCAGGTGATTAATATTACTTACTAAGGAGGGTTTTTTTAAAGTCAAAGATCTGGTTCAGAAATTTTCACTCCTGCTAGCAATATAATCCAGGTTTTTTGTTAAATGCCATTGTCAAAAAAAAAAAAAATAATAATCCCAGATAGTATGTTCCATGGTAAGAACTTAGTCTTTCTTCCTTCTGAAGGATTTGAATTTGGCTACCACAAAGTGGTAATTGCAAATATTTTGTACCTATGCAGAGTTACACCATGGTCATTACTAAGATTCTGAAATACGAACAGTGCCTGCAGGAATTAGCAACCAAAGTGCTCAGGAGCTTCTAAGACTTCTGCGAGGTGCAGTCTGCCTCTTCATGTGTCTTGTAATAGCAAAGAAACCAAAGGAAGCCCCAGCTAACAATTATGAAGTGGTAGTTTCCCTGAAGGGATGTAGTAATGTAGTATTTCATTAGGTTCAAAAGAAGCCCTCATACTCTCCAAATTTTGCCTGCTTTCACTGGATCCCTTCCTGACAGACTGAGACAGAATCAAGGACAGATTGTAATTTCTGAAAGGTAACAAAGAACTGCAAAAATATGTCAAAGAGAAGAGAGCAACTCGTGCAAGCAAACAGAGCAGGGGGTTACATCTCAGTGAACTGGCCCCTCTTCACTTCTATACCACTGGCATTATATATCTTGTCTCTTCCTCTTGGCAGCTAGTCCTTGTGGACTGAGGTGGACTAGGTCATCCCCTAGGTAGTCCTGTCTTCTGGTCCTCTACAGATGACTGAGGCTGCAGGTTGTCCTTTTAGCCCTCCCACTGTGGGCACAATGCAACCCTGCATCTTCACAAGGTACAAGCTGAGCCAGTCCTCTGTATTCTCTCCGGCAGTGATCTGAGAGGGTAGCTCATCAGAGCAGGGAGAAAACATGGACATAGCTGTGAGCATTTTGGTGCCATAGATCTTTCCCCTCCTTCAAAACCACACACAACTTGCTTTGTTGCTGCAGATCAGCCATCTGTCTGATAACACATGCTGCAGAGGAAAAAGGTAGGATCCACTGAATAACTGAGGAAGGCTGTGTAAAACACAGACACAAACGAACAACGACCTGTTTGGGCAATTTCTTCAGCTGCTGCCACATCATGAAAGACTCCCAAGTCCATACATCTCATGTTTGTTTGGTCTGTGTCCCTTTATTGTAAATGCAGTAACAGTACAAAAAATTATTATCTCACCATTGTGTTGCTGTGTTTAATTTTGTACCATCTATATGGAGGTGACAGAGATTTTGAGTGTGCAGGAAGCACAACTAGAGGATGTTCAGAGCCCAGAGAGGTCCAAGCAAAGGCCGTAAGGGAAGGGGAAAAGTGGTGGTGAGCACCAGGGACTGATCAGGTGATGCTCTGTGTCCTTCACAGCCTCCATAGAAAAAAACCTGTGTTTGGCAGTGAGAATTTCTGAGCTTGAAATCATCCAGGCACAATTAACACAAATTCCACGTTTTTCAGGGTACAAACACACTGCCTTCATAAATCACTGTATAAGAGAAAGTAGAGCAGAAATGCTGAGGCTGGGGGCTGTGGACCTGTCGCCTTCAGTTGTGACAGCCATCTCTGTGGCGGCTTGCAGCTGACAAGCTCTCCATTAAACAAGGTCTGAGATGATGCATTACATCATTTATTGGTGCTCAGGTCTGCAGTCAAAACCAGGCATGCTGCAGTGTTGTGCTGCATGCACATCATGAACAAATGGAAAGGAGAGAGCTCTTGCTCCATGTGTGTATGTTTATGTCTCCATGTATATATAAAATAAAAGGCACATGAAGGTCTGATGTAACTCCCTTGTCTGCTGAATTTGCCTCAGGGGTAAATTCATCCCCTGCAATATTTGGCCATTCGTATGCAAACTATATGCTACTACTTCAGCCAACATACAGAAGCCACAATTACAGTAATTGAACAGTTTGCACAAACCACTGTTTGAATTTTGTATGTATTAGCATATATTCAGCCAAAAAGTGGTCTAGGAAGCCTGATCTGAATTATTTAGTACCCAGAACATTATTTAGAGACTCTTCTGGTTTTCGGTCCTCTGATCTTGACCAGCTGTGCAGCCCAAGAGCCAAACAGACCAGCATGCCCTCAGAGGCGTCAAATACAGCTCTTTGAAGAGTTCTTTCCACGTCCTGTAAAAATTCATCAGCGACTGACTTTCAGATGCAGGCTTTTGATAGCTTTTTTGATAACTTTTAAATTTAATCTCCATCTAGAGCTGCCACAATTACAGCACCTCTGGCTACCTGAGTAAAAACCATTTATCACCACCCTTGGAGTGTGACAATTTCCTACCCATCTCACACACTGCTCAATCAGTCTTGGCCAGGAGAATAAATAGTGTGGGAAATGGTGTCAAAAGCTTTGCTGAAGCTTAAATAAACATCATCCACTGCTCTCCCCATGTCAATAAATGTTTTTATGCTGTAGAAGGTGATTAAATTAGTCTGTCAAGATTTGTGCTTGGTAAATCCAAAATGGCTTTTCCCAGTCATCTGTTTCATTTGGTTTGTAATGGTTTCTAGCAGGACTCATTCAGTCACTTGCCATGGGGACAAAGTAAGACCACTGTTCCTCCAGTTTCCTGGGTCCTCTGTTGGTCCATTCCTGTGGTATGACATTTTTGCCTCTTCTAGTTATCAGGGACATCCCCTCATCTATGTGTCTTTCAAATATTACAGACAGTCTCCTTACAAAAATGCCAGGCATTTTCTTAACACTCTAGGGTGTGGATTTATGTATTCATGGACAAAAAAGGTATTAAAAAATCTGCCTTGACACCATTGTTAGTGACTGGCTTCCCTGCACTCCTTAAGCAATGGTCTTGTGTCTTTCCTTCTGCTTACTGCTCACAAATACTGAAGAGCCCTTTCTTCTTGACATTTTTGCCAACTTTAGTCTTAGCTGATCCTTAGCCTTCCTGACTGCATCTCTGCATCCCCCTAGCAAGGTGCTTGTAGTGCTCAGTGGCTAACTGGCTGCCTTTCCACAACCAGTATGTTGCTTTTTCTGCTTTTGATTACACCTAATAGTTCATTGTTAAGCCAGGGAAGTCTTATGTTTAGATTTCTTCCTTTGCCTTTGTAAAGATTAGACCATTGTTGCGCTTTCAGCAGGCACTTACAAATAACTCCCAGCACTCACAAATTCCTTTGACTTTCGTGGATGCTTCCAATGGAATCTCTCACAGCTAGGCTGTTGGCATATTAAAGTTCTCTTCTAAAATTTAAGGTCATTTTGCTACTAGTCTAAGCAGGACTTTAAACTCCATTACGTTTGCTCCCTGTATCCAAGGTGTCATTGGTAGTTAGGCTACCAGTGTGAGTCAAATAAATCTTCTTGGTTTGAGAGCAGTAAATCTAGCAATGTGCTGCTCCTAGTCAGCATGTCCAGTATCTACAGGAAAAACGAGTCCTTAAGGCATTCCAGGACAGCATGTGCACAGTTTTTAGGTTTTTTTCCAGCAAATATATGGGTAATTGAATCCACCCCTGAAGACTGGGCTCAGTTGGCCCAAGACTTCACTGAGCAGCCACAGTAAGGTTTTGTTGGCTTCATCATCCTGACAGGGAGCATCCTGACAGGCAGCATAATATCCTCCTCAGCACTGACCCCTCTAATCATGATCCTAAAGCATTTGTTAAATAGAACTGGCATGGTCTCCACAGCTCTCCTCTATACATGGAACTGCCTCTGTCACATAAAGTGCAATCCTCCTCCTCTTCCTTTCTTATCTTTCTGAAAATATCTGTAGCCATCCATTGTGGTCTCCTCATCAAGTGAGTTTTCCCACCAAGTTTCTGTGATCCTTCTGGCAGCCCTCACACTGGGAACAAGGCTCTAGTTCCTCCAGCTTGTTGCCCATATTACACATATTGGTATACATGCACTTGAGATGGCTGACCTCAGGCTTCTTGCCTTCAGAAAGGGTTGGGGAGCATTTCTTACTGCTGTGGTAGATGCACTCATCCACCATGTTCCTTATGGATGTAAAACTGTACGCTGTGAACCCTAACCCATAAGTTTGTTTAAAGCATTCAGTAAGAGCCAAACTATTCAGCTTTCAGCAAAAGCCTCCACTGACGTTCTTACAAACATGGTGGGAGGGCCAAAAACACTGTTCTTCCTGCTGCAGTCCCATGCAGCCCCAGAGAGCTTTGCAGGTGGAACAGCCCTGCCCTGGGAGTCAGTATTTGCAGACAACCCACCACTAATTTTAGTGGTATCAGACTTTTTAAAGAGAATCCATCCCTTGGAAAATTAATCCATCTGACATTTGACCACAAGCCTCTGTGTGGGAGCTATTTGGAGCAGTTCCAAAGGTTTAGCTTTGTGCAAGCACCCTTGAAGAACTACTTTGCCCCACATGTATTGTCAGGCATTTGTCTGTCTGTTAACCTGGAAGAGGGCCATTTTGTTGCAAGTAGCACAAAAAGACACAGAACTTGTTTTATGGCATCCTTAGATAATAATAACTTATCAAAGATTGAAATGAAGATATTGAGTGCAGTCTGTTCAAATGTTATTTATGTTCTGTCTTCTCAGGTGAACAAAATGCTAATTTGTATCTCCATTCCTTGTAAAATTAGCCTCTTAGATCGTTTTAAAGGTGCTAAATAAAAGAGACCTTGTTGCCAGTGAGAGAAAGGGAAATGAGCATATTTGCTTTCTTTGGAGGCTGGGTGAGGGAGGCATCAACACAAGACAGGAACTGGCAGAATCAACCAACCCCAGCTTGTAGTCAAATACCCTATTTCTGACATGTGGCACCACCACTAGCTTCAGAAGAACTCCATGAGAATTGCAATGGCCTCCCAGCATTCCCTTCTGATGACAATGACAGATTGGAGCCCTGAAACTAATTTTTTAAAAATTTTATTATAATGAGCACACAGAGAAGTTTCTGAACTAATTCAATACTAACAACATCTCATGCTTAGCCAAGTACTGTCTCCTAAAGCATGAGGCAAGGGGAAAAAGACCAAAAAAACCAACAGCTTACTAAGGTCCACAGACATCTACCACATCAAAGTGAGAGTTTCACCATGAAGCTGTACAACTGATTTTCCCTACTTCTAGATGTCAGCAATGCTCAGTTCACCCTGAGTAGGCACTGGGGGAAAAATAAATATTTGCAAAGAATTTTGCCTCCTGCAGTGTCCTCGCATGCAAACTGTACCCTAGCCATGCCTATTGATCCTCCTAGACTGCAAAAGAAGTAAGGATGATTAGTTAAGCAGTTCAAGTCTGCATTGATTATGACACATAACACGTGACACATCTGTCACTCAGTCACTGGATGAGTGGGTACTGAAACTACTGTTTCAAAAGGACACTCTGTTGGATGAATAATTATTAAGTTTGTGCTATTTCCAGAACACAAAGTGCCTTCTTTCCCTGGACCAGAAACACAGTCCCCATTTCTTTGTTCTGAGAAATTACTTCAGTTTTCAATAATGGTCTACTCATTTGCTAGTGATATTTCACAGAGCAAGAGCACCAAGCATTGTACCAATTTCTCATTAGAGGCAAGTAACCCTGCAAAAGAAAGCAGCTGTTGTGGGCCATTGCTCAGTCAGCTGTGTGTCTTAATTATTTTTCCTAGGCTCTACTGCTAAAAATACAAAACTTTGAGGATACAGTATGCATTGAAATTATAAAAGTCCATTTGCCAAGTCTGCCATTTGTCCCCTGAAATATGAAATAAAATAACATTTCTCTGGACAGACTTGGGGATTTTTTCCAATTCATCTGCTACAAACTGAACTCATTTATGTACTAAACTTGTGGGAGTTTTAAATGAATTTGCACTGTGCCTCTATGCCTTCCTTTTCTAACTGGAAAGGAGGAGAGAGGACTTCTTACCTGACTTACCTACAGTGGTCCACAGAGGGATGGAGTTAGATCCTGGGGTCTTATTTTTCTGCATCCAGTAGCACTGGTGGCCGCCACTAACTGCTATGGGAGTAAAACCAGTTCACTAATTTCAGGCCCAATTTTCCAGCCAAAAAAGCGCTTTGGGATTAGAGGCAGCACATCATGTCTTTCCTGAGGACACTACAAGATGTAGGTATTTTTTCTGGGATGGGTGTTAGCCCACAGAAAATGTGATGAAAATATCTCCCTTAACCAGATGCAGTTACAGCAAGTTAAAACAGAACATTTCATTTTGTGTCTTATTTCACCAGTTCCTTTTTATGATCACTGGTCAACCTCACTTACCTGCTTATAGCAACAAGAGGCTTCAAGGAAGGGAGATTTTGCCTCCTACCCTGACACATGGACTAGGCAGTACCAAGGGCTTGACAAATTATACAGTGAACTGGTAAAATACCCTTGGACGAAAAGAATGGTCTGTTTCACACCAAATAGAATTTTATATTTGGACGTATACTTAACCATTTCCATACAGAGCTGAAAACATTTCCAGCTGATAGGAAAGAATGTGACTTTTTTTGTTTTGTTGTTTTGTTTTGGCCTGAACCTTAAGTCAGTTATTTGCTTATCTCTCCTCTGACCTCTGCTATTAACTCAGCCACTGAATTCAAGCAGAACAATAAATGCTAGTTATATTTAACCCAGACACAAAATATCTCCAAGGAAATACTTTTAAATTTATTAATATCTCTTCTAAAGTACACGTTTAGCTTATGATAAGCAGCCATAATCTCAAATGCAAAAGAAGACAACCATTTAAGACAGGTTTCTACTAATTCGGGATTTATTAATGAATGGTGGCATTGCAGCACTGGCAGGACCATAATACTTACTGAAGACCAAAACAGGTACCCTATCAGTATCTATATGAAATCACATTATTAGCTAAATTTCAGTTTTAAGAATGAAAAGCCAAATTCTGACTCAATAATATAGAAAACAACTGGTACAAAAGAGCTGATTTCTTATCCTATTCAGTTAACACTAGCATTTTTAGGTCTTTATATCTCTATTTGAAATGTCATGTATTCTGGGTACTGCACTGGGTTAGTTCCTTACCTTTCCCACCCCACTCCACATTTTAAAGCTCACAGACTTGATAAATCCAGAACCTCCTGACAAATAATTTTATGTGTTCATCTGACATAAGGTTTGAGTCATCTGCACCCATTTCCTCCTGCCTCAGCTAGTCTATTGAACACCAATCACAGGACAGTGACTTTGCACTTTGTTTGCTTTGATCCAATTATCTAATACAAAGCTCCAGTGACTATTGTCAGGGCTGACAACACTTTGCTGTCTAAGCAATGAAGCCACTGGGGCTCATAGCACAAATCTAACTGTTTCCTGTTCTCTGACACCAGATGCAGTAAGTTACATTTACTCCCAGATCCCTGAACTCCCAACCCTCTATTCACGAACAGCAGAGCCAGTTCCTGGGTGGGACGGATCAAGCAGAGTAGCTGGTAAGTCTCAAGGAACAAAGAATTATAATACCAGTCCAGTAGCCATGAACTTTTTTTGTTATAGTACTTTAATGAGTCTGGTGTCCCGATATCTTTTAAATGCCAGGAAATACTGCTTGATGTGTATTTTTGTAAATAAGTCAAGGTTTTTTGAACTGCAGTGAGTACTCTCAAAACAGGGTAGCTGAACTACATACAAGTATCATAGGTAATGTCCTTTTTAAAAAAAAAAAATAAAAAAAACACATGAAAACATTCAGTCCTTTCCATCTCTGCTGATACAAATACATAGTATTTAGACCAAGATTTTGTGTCCTCTCTTGTACCCATGCAACTCCAGACAGGTACTCCCAAGACCATATATATTCTTCAAATACCTATGTCATTTATACTGCTTTGTATGCCATTCTTTCTTTTTGGAAAAAAGTGGGTTTCTTTTGTGCTTGGAGTAATACAGAGAATCTTCTAACACTTATTTATCAGATTGTGTGTGTGTCAAATGTAACAACAAGACTGTTAGAAACTGTACATTTTTATTGTTTTCAAACTTCTTGTTTTCTAAACAATGTACTCCCTATCTCAAGACTGAATTGCTGGTGGCTACCTAAGAGGTGTCCCAAGGAAAGGAGAAACTTGAGAAATGGATTAACCAGCATAGCAAAGCAATGTCTGCAGCTAAAGCATGGTACACAGCTATGAAATGTGTAATTTTTTCCATAAGTTCTGTTGCAAGCCATTCCAAAATCTTTCCTTCCACCAGTGCTTACCCTAATATGTCTTTAGAGCAAACTTTTCTGTGTGTCTTGTCCGATTTTGTCAACAACAAGAAAGTAAAAATTTCTTTCATTTTTCTGGATGACTCAGAAGCCTTGTAAATGTAGTCCTTGATAAATGTATCGTGTGTGTGCAAGAGGTATTCTTAAAGGTGGGCTGTAACTATCCATCTTAAAACAGGCTCGAAGTGTAAGTAGATATATATTAA
>VYXD01012128.1:0-21130 GCA_013397195.1 Hylia prasina | reverse complement strand
AGCCCTGCAACACAAAGGGTAAAGCCCTTTCTGTCTTGTATCTACCTGTGAATGATGTGGGAGTCCAGCGCACTTTGCAACAGTTCTGTCACTCTGGGGCCTGCTCACCTCACCAGTCATAGATCTCCCAGCCAACTCCTCCTGGCCTGGCCAGTCATCTTGTTGCTCACCACCTTTTCCTCTCTGGGTGTGATGCACCTTCACAGCCACCCTGGCCTCATGGTCTTCATCGCTTAATCTTTTTTTCCCCTGCCTTTCCTGTCCCCATATGGACATTTCTTCTCAAAACCTCCTGCTTGGAAAATTTGGGATATCATAATAACCTAGCCTATTCTGTCCCTGCATCTCTTGAGCCATGTGCTCCCCTGTCAGATGACATTCTGGTTCAGCACCAACTCAGCATTTTGGGGATGCTCCCTTAGCAGCCAGCTTCGGGAGGTGCTTGCTGACGCTGGGACCAGAACGTGTCTGAGACCACTGCACCATCTGAGGCACAGCACGGTGAGGAGATGGTGGCACACCACAGTCCAGAAGTGGCCCTTTAGTGGTTAGAAGTAGAGCACAAGCCTTAAACATTAAACCTCTCAAACACCTACTGCTCAGTATGTGTAGCTAACATTGAGTGCCTAGGAAGGCCGGTTGTTTTTATGTGTTCACATTAACTCCATGGTTCACAGGCCCCGGTAGGTCCAGGAATGCTAAAGGTTCACCTGCATAAGGTTGGTCTTTACAGGTCAAAGGCAGTTCCCCATCTGAGGTCAGGAAAAACATGAAATAGGAGCTAATGGGTCTGAAATCACAGGGCCTTAGCTGAAACACACTTACTCCGATCATCCTCCCCGGCAAGGGCAGCAGCCATGCCTGGACATTGCCTTGTCCCTTCTAGCCATTACCCTGCAGCCAAGTTACAGGGGAATTCAGATACATTATCCCAGGCTCATGAATGTAAACTGGTTTTCCAGGGATGGTTTGGGCTTTGAAAGGGTTGGTTTTCCCCTTACCCTTGGATAGGAGGCTGCCTGTGAAAATCCATGCACAATCAGGTGCAAGGGAAGTGGCCTGCTCTGTGGTCAAGCAGAGAGAGATTTTTGTAAGGATCATTATGGGATGGGTTTTTTATATTGTTTTAAGCAAAATCCCTGTCTGTTTAACTTACGCCATCACATGTACATTTTCAGTTTCAGCATGAGGGGATACAAAAAAAGTAGAGTCAAAAACTGGTTCAGTAATAGCATTTTGCCACAACAAACTGCTCGCCTTAACTTTTGTAAGAAAAACAAAGAAAATATTCTTTTCAGTGTATTTTTTCCTAGACTGGGAAAAAAGTAACCTAGGAAACTTTTTTATATTTTGTATTTTCTAAGTTTCTATAAACCCACGCTCCATGTTGTCCCTAGTTTGCATTCAGGGACCTTTTCTTTTGCAAATCACTGCATTTAACTTCCATTCCTTCTTTTTTTTTTTTATTTAACAGAAAAAAAATACAAATCAAAAACCACAGCATTATGATTAGTGGCTAGGCAATCTCTTTCAATTACTAGAATATCAATACAGAAAGAAAAGAATTACAGGGTTGTTTTCTTCTTTTTAATTTCTTGTGGCTGATGTACTGTATGGTATATGTTTACAGAACTCCTCTGGTCTGCCTTTGTGATGTTATCCAAATGAATGACAAAGTAGGTATGATGTGCCATTTGACAGTTTGCCTTAGCATTCTTGGGTTTCCTTCTTCTTTTTTTGTATCTTTTATTTCCTTATTTTTTTTCCAAAAAGTGCAGGCTGTATTCCAAAGCTGTATAAACACAACATTATCTTTCAATCCCCAGCAAGTGAAGAGTGTATAAGCCCTTCTTCGAGAAGTGTACCTCCACCAGTGCAGTATGAGACTTCAGTCCTGCAAACAAAAATGTGTATGCCTAATTGTCTGTGTGTAGACTTGTTTTAGTCAACAGGACTACTCACAGGAAGAACATTGTAGGCATCTGTAGGATCAGGGCATGAATGATCGACACAGTAGTTATGTACCAGATTTTATACAGTGCTGAGTTTGTCCAAGGTGGTGTAATACAAGAGGCTAACTCTAAGCATTGTACTTCTGAGAAAAATACAAAATGAAATGGTGCTTAGCATCTGGTAGGATCAGTCAGCATTGCTACCATCTATGAGCAAACATTCCGAGGGACTTCCCTGACGGCGAATATATTAGTCCCCTGCCATTGTACCTAAGTTCACTACTGATTCTTCACAGGTAAAATTATTAAGATATCACAGACTAATCTGAGTAGAATGTTATCATAAAGAGTTGCTAGAGAAATAAAAGGTGTTCTACCTTTTAATTTAATCAAACACCGAAATGGCATACTTGGAAAGTAAGCGGGGATATAATAGAAAATGTAGTCTTTTACATTTGTGTATTTTTTTAAGGAATAAATATTTTTGTATGAGATACAAACCCTAGATGGGTATTGAGTTTTGGAATATCATCCTTCCCATGACATTGAGCCTTTCAACTTTTTCATATGTTTATGACAATGCCCAAATTCTTGTGATCTTTTGTAGACCTAACCACATTTTTTCCAGGAAGAAGGATCACAACACTTTTTAAAGAGTCAAGTTAGAAGAGAAGAATCCAATAAAACTGCTATAGACACAGCTAAGTAGTTAAACATATTTCACAGAAAGGAAGTACCTACACCTTCTACAGCTAGACAAATTTCTTTACTTAGAAAGCCAACATAGTAGGCAATAGCTAACTACTTTCAGCAGAGTGGTATGGCTAATAGGGGAAATACATGTTTTGTCATATTTTATCCAACATTAGATTTCAAAGTGCAAGAGATGGTGCCACTGGAAAGAGTTGAACAAAATATTTTAGACAAAGTAGAGGATTTTCCAACATGCTGAGGCATGGATTCTTTATTTTTTCTAAACTCACTAAGTTTCAACCAGTTCTTGCCGTCTGTTGGAAAATTTAGGATTTGCTCAGATTGTGTTTCATGAGCCTTCTGATCAGCAAGAGTAAACTTTAGTTCTGAGCTTAGTAGTTGCAGACTATGACAATGTCCAACAAAAATATGGACAGTAATTTTTGTATGTAAAAGAGTAAATTCTATAAAATGGCTGACTTTGTTCAGTTTAGAATATAAATGGATTGTCACCTAGTCCAAAGAGAATATAAATCCAACTTGTAATATAAATTTCTATTAACTTAGCTTGTAAATAGTGACAAAGGTGCATGAAGTTCTTTAAAATGTCCCACTTATATTTAAAATTAAAGAACTATAAAACTGAGCCTTTTTCCTTGTGGGTTCAAAGAGCCTTGCAAAATTTATAGCTTTTTACCTGTGACAGTTCCACTTAGGCCGTTCAGTGGATTAAGAATAGGTCACTTTTCTTAAGGGCAAACTTGTGAAGAATTCCGACCCCCTTCCTTCAGTTTGCAAAAGCTTCTCTTACTTTGCAAGGGTTTGCTGCTATTGTATTTGAAAGCTTTCCTGCAATTGTTTCCCAAATTCTTCTCAAAGGTGGATTTAGGGGTTTGTTCTGAAAATTAATCTAGTTCAGAAATTGAATAAAAACCCCTTAATTAAATTTTTAGAACTAGCTGAGTAACTCAACTTCACCAGTTTTTGTATATTTATACATTTTTAACTTGCACTGGTATGTTAGTGACTTATACCTAAATTAAATCTAAATTTAGACAATGCATATCTATTCATCTGGTCTGTAAGACCTAAATATTTGCCCATGAGCATAAAATGAAGCACCCAAGTAGTCATTTTAAATGGGATGACCCAGACAAGTAAAATTTAAGCACATGCACAAATGTTTATAGGGTCTGGTCTTTAAGCAATATGCTAGAGGCAAGGCTTATGCTGCTTTAACTGTGTCTTCTCATTAGTTTAATTAGAATTTTAAATGGTGTTGTGAAACTGGTGCACTCTTCTGCAGAGGGTTTTAGAGCATGGTCTTGTTGCTGACTGTGTTTGAGGAGACAAACACCCACCAAGAAGTCTCAAAATCCCACTGCCTGGAGTCGCAGGGAACAAAGGGGCAAACTTTATACCTCCACACAAACACAACTGAAAAGAGGCAGTGTAACTTTATTTCCAAATTTTTCTCTCTGCACACCTCTGCCCCAGCTTCTGCCTGACCCCTGTCTCTGTGTTTGTTCTCATTCTGAACACTGGGCTCAACTTCCCATTTTTCTTCATGCCTCTGCTTCCCTTTTTGTGGTCTCCTAAAAAAAAGAGGCGGAAGAAAGGAGAGACAGGACCTAAAAAACTCACCCTAGGCCTGCTAGGTGTCAGTCCTAAGAAATTACGGTATCTTGTCCTCACTATTTCGACATTTTCTTGCATTTTCTTAGATTCTTTGGACATATTTGATATCAAAGGAGCACTCTCCCTCTCTATTCATATGGCATCCTATGGATTGCCCAAACAGCGAGTTCCATTACGATCTGGCTATTTAGGTAAATCTGCTGTCTCTCTTACTACTCCTTTGGAACATACTATGCCCCTTGAACTCATATGAGCCAGATGTGTCCAGTTACATAAAATATCAGCATCCAGAAAGCAGTTCTTACAGCAGCAGAAGGCAATCCACTCCGTCATATGTCAGGTTGCTATTAACAAGGCAAAAAAGTCCGGAGAAAATGTAAAGTTCCCCACAAACTGATCCAGCATGCAAAGCATTCTCAGTAAAATTAGCTGCCAAGAATCTACTGGTATCCCTCCAAGATAATATGCCTGTTAATGAGAGGCAAACACCAAAATTAAGAAGGTTTTATGCAACTGTATAAAGTCCCAGTTGAATGTGGCACTTAAGCTACACTAACCTTGAGCACACACTTGAAGTGTAGTACATACTTAGCACAGTGCAGGTTAGGGATAGCCTTGAGGATGTGTGAAGATCAGCCAATATTTATGATTAAGGTGCTTTACTGATGATGGTCTCAAATATTGTACCTGTTATTCCTATTATTTTGCAAGGAACTGTTTAGGGGCAGATACAAGAGAAATAATCAACATGAAAGTTTTTGCTTTTCCATTGACCAAACTGAATCTGCCTGCAGCAAAGATAGCCAAGAAGGAGCAGGTCAGGACAAATGCAAACACATTTCTGAAGGTTTTCTGCCCCTCCCAGCTACGTTCACTGCATAGACAAAGAACAACTCTTTATAGGGGTTCAAGAAAATGTTGTGTAAAATGCAGCTTTTATGGTGAATGTAGATTGTGGTTGAGATTTTTTTTAAGCTTTAGTCTCCCACTTTGTGAGCTAATGTAAATAAAATCCCATTTTGTTGGGGAAAAACTGCTGTGCTAACACTGGATTAGAATTGCTGGGGATAGCTGCTGTACTTTGTAACCTGAAGTGTACTTTTTTGACTGTTATGTCTTTTTCTTCAGATTAAAAAAATGAATACAAAAATAAAACCAAAATAAAAAAACCAAGAACACTGCCAGCAACAGCCATGCTGTAACTGTGGCTTCTTCTTTTTTTTTTCTCTGTACAGTATTACTAGTAAATAAATCTGCCTTTTCACTGCACCTATTTCTGTGTCTTTTTACTGTGTTTCTCTCTACCTACCACTGTTCAAGATACCCTATGATCTCAAGGACATACTGCACTGGAGCTGCCTCTCTCACTAAAAGAATTAAAGTACTAACTCTACAGGTTTTTTTTTCCCTTTCCTCCACTGCTGTGCCCTGTTGCTGTTATTTTGATGACATCCTTCATACATATTAACTCTTCGTACCTGTTACTGTCTCATTTTTTTCCCCTTTCCTTCTCCTATGATACTTTGCCAAGCATATTGTGGACCCTGTTGCTCTAGGATCACATGGCACATTTTCATATTTGCAGAAGAAAACAAAGATTGGGTTTAGCCAGCAAGGCAGTATGTTGTGAGCGAACTTATTTCCCAACTGAGGGAAGTATTCCATACAGCGTATATAATTTGTGAGAAAAGAACATTGAATTATTTAAGAACCAATAAATTAAACAGTGTGCAATTTTCTTGCAGGGCTTTTCACAGACAGTGTCCTCTCTATATCAGGACTGGAAGAACCTCACCATAGTCGGACTTGCAGGGGGAAAAAAACAAACCCTCAAGGAGGTTTTTTTTTCCTGAAATGCTGTGTTTACCTGAGGTTAGAATTATGACAGGATCGATAACATAGTTAGGTATCACATGCCTCCTTCTCAGAAATTTAAAAATTCATGTTAAAGTCTGACATTTAAGAAATGCACCACAAATTGCCCATTGATACACAAGTACCCACCTTCTGCTCCTTTTGCCCAGAAGCCATACAGTAAAATGTATATGTACACACACAGGCAGAGGCCTTTGCAATGTGGTACTTCTTGGCATCACAGAAGGGAAAATAGCCCTGTATTTCTCTTCACAGTTTAGTCCTGAAAGTTTTGCAGTAGGTGGGGCTTCAAATTGGATTTTGCCTACTTGTGTTCAGAGACAGAAAGTCAATTTGAATGTCCAAGAAGACTCTGTGAATGCTGGGAGAACGGGTATGGTTCTGTCATCAAAGGACTAGAATTGATTCAGCTGAGAGAAAGTATTATAATTATTTCAATCTCTTTGGTTTTGCAAATACCTTCCTAATTCAGAATGTGTGTCATCATGGCAAAAGGAGGGATCATGCACTTGAGTTAGCAGTAGTGTCTGTGGGAAGACCATGAATTGACAAGGGCATTATCATGTGCAGCTAACTTAGTGCTTGGACACTTGGATACATCAGGTATATATTCCATCTGTTAGTGCATACCATGGCCTGTGACATATTTTTATTTTCATTCCACCTCACTTTATTCCATAGCCATGAGAAGATTTTCTGCTGATAATTCCTCTGTTGTACAAAACTGAGTCATCCAACCTTAAACACCAAAAACAGACTAGACAATTTTAATATTGCTGTTACTAAGGTTTCAGAAACAAGGTGTTTCCCTGCATTTCCCCTGTTAAAATTTCCAAGGAAAAAAAAAAGGGGGGGGTTGGGATATTTTAAAGAAAATGCTTAGCAGCTAGTCAGAAGCACAGCACTCTCCTGAAGCTCTTCTGGAATGGTTCTGTGGAGGTCAGTGGCTTCACAAAGTAAGGGCATATTCGGCATGTAGGAGGCCTCTCGGGTTTTGTTTCTTTTTCATTTATTTTAATAGCTCTGTATCCCTCTGGTAACATAAGGAAAATAGGTGCTTACACTCAAAGTTCAACACTCAATGGAATAGCACATTTTCAGAGAGCCCCTTACTTTCCTGCAAGACCTTCACAACCTGCCCTTAATGCCTCAAAACTCATACCAACTCTGCAACAATTCTTACTTCACACTATGATATTTTCAAGGTTACATGAAGAAAGCTTTAAAGCTAGTTACTGTAAGAATGAATAATCAAAAAGGGATAAGAAGTTAATAACAGTTTTTGCTGTTTCAAGACTTCCATTTGCAGTTCCCATGTGCTGGTCAGATGTCCACTGCACTATGCACAGTCACATATGAATTTGCTGTAACATGCTGTTCAGGGGGAACCGTAGGCTGGTCTCTGGAGGAGTTTGCATTTGCAATCACAGCATTTGGCACAGCTATGCAGAACATCTTCCATGTTTACCTGTGATAGAAAAAACTACCTGCTTTATTGTCACAAGAGTCTAGTTAACACAGATCCTTCTCAGATGAGACAAGGAAGGAGGTACTTGTATAGAAATAGTTTGCTATGTCAGACTTGGAGGAGGGCACTTCCTAAAATATAACCCAAAATAAGGATTAAGGGAAAAATTAGCTGGCTGAGAGAAAGATTGGGTCACTCAAAATATGGGGCAAGGAGGAGTTGTGTTGGTGCACAGACACTGGCATGCAAACCTAGGAACTTGGTTGCTGCAGAAAGAAGGGAATTGGCTCCTGTCTTTTGTACACAGCAGTTCTTCCTGGCATAAGGAAGAGAGGTCTCTGGACTTGCTGAGCACTATTAAAGATGCTGGCTCAGGTCCTGGGAAACATTATTTCCAATTGCTGCTGCTCTGAGCAGTCCAGCATAACCTCAAAAAAAGTCTCTCATCTGCAGATCTACAAAGGTATGTAGAGACATCAGCCACTTTAGATGGGAAGTGCAGGTACCTAAAATCCTCAGTGAGACCAAAGTTTTTCACATTTTGCATCTTTAATTTAGGATATTTAGCAGTATCCTGCCTTGTGCAGCTGTGGTGATGTGGCTGTTGGTATTTGTCACAAGACTACAGGAATGTAGAGCAGGCTGTGGGTATACAGCAGCATAAAATATCTTCTTACTGCTATACTTTTGGAGTGGTTTGGCTTGTAACAGCATTGCCAAACCAGAAAAAAAGATAGGCTGTATTGCAATCAAACCCAGCCAGTTATAGCAGTCATGCATTTGCTGGGAATTACTAGTTTGCCATGATTTAGGAGAACAAAAGGTGTAACTGTAGCATGTTTGGTGGCATGTAGGTAGGAAAACAAAGGGAAAAGAACAGGTGAAGGGAAAAAAGGAGACATGCAAAAATGGGTCACTTTCTCAGACACAGACAAATCAGTTCAGTTTCCTTTTTGAGTATTTCCACTGTAGGTAATGCATCACTGGGTACAGATTCCCTCTGGCTATAGATGGGTCTGCTCCAGCAATGGCAGCAATATGGTAGCTCTTGTGGGAGGGGGGGGTTGGTTGAGCTAATCAGCTCTGCTGTAAAAGAGGTTATCTATTCACTTGAGCATAATCCTGTGATAAAATGACTGTACAGTGGTTACCTCTAGACATCATTTCTTTGTGGTTTGCGAGCATCCTGTGGCTTAAAAGGAAGGATACTGCTTAATACCATCAGGTCTTGATCATTATATTTCACTGGAGTGTGGAAGATATATCACTCATTTTAAAGCATATGAGATTACTTAGCCCTGACAATTTTTTAGGTAGATTGTTACTGCTCAGTTTTTGTTGCATTGCAAGATGTTTCTTCTGAACATACTGTGCTAAGTTATAGAAGCATCTTTATTGCTTCAGAAAAAAAGGTTTATAGACAAAAGTGGGGTGCTTCCTTCTGTTGACCAACTTAGGTAATTTTACATCATTTATGGTTAAGTTACCAGTGAGAAGGGGTAAAGTGATGAATCCGTTAAATACCACATGCAGTTGCACACTGAGAACAGGGCTGACATCTGGAAATTCTCCACTGCTGCTATTTCAGTCTGCATTTTTTCTACAGAAGCTGGAGGTCACCAAGGGGTTAGTAAATTGTGAGTGTTAATTAAGATAGATACTACCCTGGGAAGAAAACAGCTCTTAACTTAACAGGAGAGATGTAATTTCGATTTTTGCTTCTACAACTTATGCTGAAATTCTAGTGCTTTTTGGGGTATTTTCTGAATCTCCAGCTCATAGAGTCAAACAAAGAGCCGAGTCTTTGTTACTATTTTTAAAAAAAAAAATCAAGAAGAGAAACAGTACGTCATGGGATTCCTGGCTAAGGATGAAAACTGGAAAATACTTGTTTTAGCTGCATGTACAAGTCCTTCTGGTCTATGGTAGTCTATTTTCTGAGCCCTTTTCTGTGGCATTTATGAGACCACAGACAATATTCATAAGCGCTCTTGAGTGCGATGAGGAAATGAGACTAAGATCAATGGAGAAGCTACTGAAATATTAGACACTGTTTAGTTTCTTCAGTGATTTTATACACCATGATTTTGAGTTCACAGAGCTGGAAATGCTGAGATTAATTTATTCATGTATCTTCACAATGTGCCAAACATTTGCTAAATATTAACATATCCAGGACCTATCATGGAGGCTTTTACCTGCCTGTCTCCATTTTCTTCACACATTACAAGTCCTACAGAGGAAATATTGAGGCTTAAAAGTCTAAACAATGTTCAGAGCATTGAAAACTTCTAATTGAAAATGAGAATAAAAGGAAACTAATTCTTTTCTCTCATCGAGCACCAAAAAGGATCCTCCTCTAATTCATAGACTAAAAGGAATTAAATTCAGTTTGATGTCAAAGGACATCTTTCACAATTTAACAGCTGCAAATATTGGAAGCAGGGCCAGCAAGTCCGTTAGAAAAAAGTCCACATGTGCATTCTGGGTCAAAACCTTACCCCAAGCCCAGCCAGTGAATTCTGAGCACCTATATGGGAAGTCAAGGCAGACTTTTGTCAAAAAGGCACTAGAAATAAAGGAAAGTATTGAAGTTAGTTTGGAAAAACCCTATCTGGTGCAATAATATTTTTATAGCTAGGTTCTTGACTGCCAGACCGATTGCAAGATGTAAATAACCAGTCCCAGAAAGCAAAATTCAGGGAGAGGAACATAGGCTTTGATTGCATAGCCAGCTTACTCTGTAGAAGTGCACTACCTGTCACCATCAGCTCCTGAGAAGCAACTGGTTTTTATTTTATGAAGAAAATAAGTGGCACAAAATCAAGATATTTTCACAAGGGGCTCTGCTGTGTGCAGAACTTCAAAAAGCAAATCTCTTTACAGCAGCAAAGCGGGGTTGACCCCGCAGTTACACTGCCTGGAGTTCCTGGTGTGTTCCAATATTACCCACTATAAAAGTACATGACTCACTGCCCAAGTTACAGCCTTAATTTTCATCTTATGTGTTTAGTCATTTTCTATTATGTACAATTATGCTAAAAAAAAGTTTGGCCAGAAGAGTTTATAGAAAATGTAATAAGCTTTTTCAATAGTAAGCAATCATGTTAGTATATTATTGTGATATAGGTTGCTGAAAACCATGTTGTTCAAATAGGTAAGAAAAAACATGTCCAGTAGGAAATAAAAAATGCCCTACTTTTAGAGAATAGACCTGTAAAAGATATGTTGGAGAAAAAATTAACCCTTTTTCTTTGAATCCCCACAAAAGCTTTCTGTCATAACAGAAAAGAACTAGCCATCCACTTGAATTTAATAACATGGGTAGCCAAATTTATTTCCATAGGTCTGCTTGTACCATCTCATTTCATTACAGACTTCTTCACAAAGCCTCAGATAACTGGAAACAACAGAAGATATTAGCTATCCTTGTAAAGAAATACCTTTTCTGGAGAACAGGATTTTTAAACAGTGCCAGGCAGGAGAGTGAGATGATTATGAAATAGGTTCAAGTTGAAAGAAAGGGAATTTAGGTTAGATATACAGAAGAAATTCTTTACTGTGAAGATGGAGAGGCACTGGAACAGCTTGCCTGGAGAGAAGTTGTGGGTGCCTAGTCCCAGTCAGTGTTCCAAGCAAGGTTGGATGGGGCTTTGAGAAACCAAATCTAGTTGGGGGTCTCCCCTGCCCATGGCAGGGGAATTGGAACTAAATAATCTTTAAGGTTCTTTTCCACCCAAACTGCTCTATGGAATGCAATTAAGTGCTTTAAATGAACTGATCTGGTCTCAACCTCCAGCGATGAAGGTCTTGCCTTCTATGTAACTACTATGTAACGAACCCCCTTTTCCTCCAAGACCTCTATTTTACAGAAATATCTTCTTGATCCTCCACTGCAAAGGGGTGTGGAAGCCCCCCACATATGGTCTCTCAAAAAATGGGCAGCAGGGATGGTGCTGAGCAGAGAATGATAGAAGGCAGAAACTTGTTATGTGGTGTTCTGTTTTAAGGAGGCTGAGAACACTGTCAGCATTGGAGCAGAATAAAAAATGTTTTAATTCAGTGGTGAAAACTAACAAATAAATGCAGACTAAAAGGGGATTCTACCAGGCTGATCACAAAGTGAAACTTTCTGAATTGACCAGTTGTTTAAAAAAACCACAATTTGAAGGGGGGGAAAAGCGCCATAATATCTCATATGGAGTCAAATTATTGCTATGGCATTACCAGGACATTCTCTTCAAATTTTCTATCCAAAATTATTATTAGTGATTCTAATTATTATTAGTGAATTCTATGTGATCTTGTTCTTTTCGAGCTCTGGGTTTTTTTCCAGAGACTTTGCTGTTCAGAATCAAAGGGAAAATTCCCTTGGCTTCAGCCAACACTGCACTTCTCTGTGAAGCCTGCAGGGCTGACATTACAATTTCAAATCAAGTGTGTCTAATGATGAAGCTAGCTATGGGCAAGAGACTCACAGCTGTACATTGTCAGTACTGAACGATGCTCCTTTTCCTGCTGACTATGGATAGCTCTCTGATTTTCCCTTCCCTCCTGATTGCTGCCTGTTTCCCTTCAGCTGCATGCGTATTTGCACTCATTTGAGCACTGAGCACCACATGGGTGTCTCTAAAGCAGAGCCTCAGTTTGATGCTGCCATCAGAAAGGAAGAAGCTGGTCTAACATGCATTGTCATGCCTATGAAGACTAGCACACCTGTTTGACAGATGCCAAGGTTTGTGAAGAAACTTTTCTCCAGAAGTTTGTTTCCAAGAACAAAGATGGGGAGTGATTGCTTTTCCTGGACACATCATTCCCTGTATACTAATCTCCCACTGTCATGTGTATCTTGAAACCCTTAGACAATACTGATGTTTGCAGAACTTACATCCACATATAATGTCTGACCCCAAACACAAATCTTCCCTTTCTCACTTCCACTACATAAAGTAAGCAAAACTCAACTCAGGTAGTAAAAGTTGAGGCAAGAATATAACATGCTTTTTCCAGAAAGATCTTAGTGATAAAATGTCTTGTAGATCCCCTGGCCCTCCAGAGAGGCCTCAGCACTGAGAAGCAATAAGCAACTAAAATATAGCCTTGAAGCTGGAAGCTCTGCAAATCTGGTCACTGCTCAAAGCCATGGTCTCTGCGTTCCTTACTCAAGTCACCTGAGGTCTCTACCTCAGCCTACCTGCAGTCTGATTTTTTGGGTGGAGACACTATTCATCTTAAGATAGCAATTTTAGCATTAATTAGTGATTATAGGGACTATCTCCATCAGGATGTACAGCAGTTTTGGTGGCTTCTGCCTGTTTCAGTACAAATAATTAACACCAATTATAACAGAGTCACTGAGAGTTGCGAGGTCCGTTCAGTTAATTTTGTCCTTAAAAAGAAATCCTCTCTTGAATAAAATCTGTGTGTTTTGGTACAGGTAAACTGGCACTCTGTTCATATAATCACATGGTCCTTTTTAAGTTTCAATATTGCTGCAGGATAATTCAGGGCCCTTGTGTATGGAGAGGATAGATTGAAAAATTGCCCCTGGCGCTGTCAGGGAACAGGATTCCCTCTCTATTGAAGTGAAGTGGCATCAGTAGTCCCAAGTAGTGATGGTCTGATGAGTGATTTTTTTTGTAGTTCAACATATATTCCCACTCTGACTCTTGAAGTGGGAGTCAGGCAGAGACAGACAAGTGCCTAGTTGGGCAAGCTGTGGCAGATGTCCCAGCTCATCTGAGTTGAAGGGAAGTTAATCAAGGAAAAAACAGATTTCTGGTGCAAGGGAGTCCTGTGAGAAGAGAAAAAGAGGAATACTTGAAAGTTTTCCCAGTCTGAGGAGATATAGAGAAGCACCAGGCAGCACAATAAATTGCAGGTGGACAAAATACCAGTTCTTCACAGCACTCACGTTGAACATGGGGTTTGGGCTCCAGCCTGCTTAGCTGGTCCACCACAAAATCCTCATATAAGTTACAACACAGTCTCTTTATTTCCTGGAAGCAACCAACATAAATAAATAAAATAAACAAAAACTCAAAAGGCAAAAGTAAACTTGGGGAACACTTAGGAAAGCTTACTTTTGGTAGTTTTTTGAGGTTTGCTGCAGCTCTCTGCAAGCATTCCAAGTCAGAACTACCACAGTCCAAACATGAGTCTGCTGTCCCTGTAATTCAGAGCAGAGAGGATCATAGGCCACAAAGATCAGGAGCTAGGCAAACTTCAGGGCTAAGCAAAGTACAGGTTTTGCAAAAGGGTGCCAGACATCCATATGATTTAGAGATGGACATAGGTCCAGGCTTTCCCAGAAAATGGGTGAGCCAGCTCCTGTGGTTTGGTGTGCATCCATTAATGTCATTTGTGCAGAGATGTGCTGCGCAGTGCATTATGTCCACATCAGACCATACTATTAACCAGACCTGTAGACAAATGCCTGAAATGCCTCCATAACATTAACCTCAAAGACAATCCAACCTCAACCTTTACAAATTCTCAGACCTGAAAGATCAGCTTCAGCCAGAAAAAATGAGTGTATTCAGGCCTCCAGACATTAACTTCCCTCTCATTTGCTATTTAGATTTAAAAACTAGTTCTCTGTGGAAAATGGTTGCTGTAGCAGACCTTGTCAGTTCTGTCTTGAAGGATTTAGTCAGGCTCAAAGATTACATTGACTGTACACTGGACTCAGAACTGGGCTGAGCTTGACCACAGGCCTCATAGTCATGAATAGTTTTATACCTGCAGCAGTGAATGAGGGGTGTGGGTATGTGTTCATGTATGCACTGAAAACATCCCCTGACACAACAAATACAGGCTTAAGTTTATGAAAAAATAGTTGATATTAATTCTAAACAGTGTATCATTTTGTTAGTATTTGCCTTTGGGTTTTTCAGTTTTATCAAATCTCAAGTTCACTGAGGCAGGACTCACTTTTTTTTTTTTTTTTTTGGCAATATAACATAAGTATCCTAGAATGTGCAAGAACAGGGCAAAAGTGAAAAATATCTGATGTCTTATGTCAAAAAACTGGCCTCAGACCCTACATTTTACAAAATCTGGTAAACCTTCAGCTGTGCGATACTGCCTGCTCTGAAAGCAACAGCTGGAGTCCTGGCTCCACTGCAATCAAAGGGAATCTTGTTTCTTATTTCCTGGGACCAGAATACACAGCGAATCTCTGTGTGTAAATCTTTGCAGGCCTGGATCCTAAAAAATTGACATGAAAGGATGTACTACTTTCCATAAGCCATAAAATTAAATCAACATATTAATATTACAAATACCAGCTTTCTGTGAAGTTAAGTTTAAAAGAAAAGTCTATTCTGTTGCCAGAAAGTCCTGAATATCATGTAAACCTTCCGATTGTAAAAAAAAAAAAATAATTGTGTTTTTACTGTCAGTGTAACCAATCCCATCCTTTTCCCCTAGTAATGAGATGTGAGAGTTCAGTCTGGATATCAAATATTTATGAAAAACATACTTTAAAAAAAAGAACTTCCAACTTAACCATGAGGTATAGCCTACTGAATTTATGCAGAAAAGGTTATTTGGTACTTGTTTACATCTTAAAACTCTGCCTACATATACTTTAGCCCATGTGACTCCTTGATTCACCTTCAAGATTTTACACAGCCCACTGTGCACGCCTAGCTTTGATATTAGCAAGCTCAAACTCCAAAGTTTTTGAAAATACAAATCATCCAAAGAAAACTTACACTGACATTTGGATTACTTCTTATTACCAGCAAAGCTGTGTGGTTCAGTTCAAGTAGCTATTCTTTTACTGTTCCTCTTTTCAATTTCTATCTGAATCAAAACTGTCATTTGTACAGTACTGTGAGTTAATGCATGATAAGATAGAGGGCAATGTAGTCTGAACTGCAAGGTATATACATCTTAAGTTAAACAAGATTAACATGTGGCAAAATGGGTGAAGAATGACGATGGGGAAATATATTACACAGAGAGGAGCTGCTAGTACTCAAGGGGTTATAGGGTACTCAAGTGAACTCAAGGGGTTATAGGGTAAATAAAAATATCAGAACTGTTCCCAGAAATTGTTTAATCAAAAACTATTACTACCATGAAAATGACCACATTTTTGAAATAATATGTATTTCCATCAGACGATACTTTTTGTTTTCAGATAAAGTGATAAATCCAATGTGGTTACACACACTGAGCCTTGGCAGCTGACATAATGCAAAGTTAGGCCTCCCTCAAGAATCATAGCTAGTTTAATAGCACCATGATTATGCTAATAGCACAGTGATAGAATCATGCACAACAGCATGTGTGCCTTGTGCAACTGATCTGATACACTAGATTTTACTGAAGTACCAAACATCCTAAGTATTTGTGGAATATCTTTTATTATTTCCAGGCAGTGGGTGAGGAATTGAATGGAAGTGGTCTTTATCAACTGAAGTGCAAAAGCTATATTTTAGCATTTAATGTGTATTTCAAAAAACCAGCATCCTATTATGACAGAGAAGCACTTTCATTATTATACAAAAAATGAGGAACTAAGACATGAGACAATGAAGTGACTGCCTACAATGAGGTAGCTCAGCCATTTCCTCAGAAAATATAATTCTCTGATGCCAGTATGTTTCTTCACTGTTACCATGCATGCACATTTAATCTGCATGTCATAAACTGAAGAGCTACTGTGCAGGTAACTGTGTTTTGCAGCAGCAAGGAGCCCTGTTAAAAACCCTTCAGTGTGCTTCAGTGCCCAGGGTGGGAATGATTACAGCCCCCAGACCTCCTGTATGTACAATTATTGCTGATGTATCCCCTCAGCAAACATTCTGTGTATAGCACATCATGAGGAAAACTTCTGCTGACCTGTAGGTGTGCATCACTGGCATTGATTGAGAGCTGCTAGGTCCAGAGGCAGTTCTTGTTATGTAATAGACCAGTCTGTTTTGCAGGGTGTGCTAAAGCCAAGGAAAGATTACCTGCCCTTGCTTTATGTCATGGCACGGGTACAGGAAATGCCATGGCATTACATAGGAGAAGCATGACTTGCTCCCATCTTTTACTGCTTCCTTGTATAACCAGTTTTCTGACAATGTTTTCTGAGGGTAGAAAAATACCTCCACGAGAACACAAATGTTCTCTTTCTTTCTCTTTTTCTTTGCTTTTCCAACATTCTGGCCATTTAGTTTCAACTAATGTACAATTTTCCAGTAAGGATTTTTCAAGTCACTGATTTTTAACAGGAGCACCCTGAACAAAAGCAAGTGAAGCAATCAATATGCCTTAAACTACAGTGTAATTACATAGCAGCAAATGCAAAATAATATCCCATTTTGCTAGGATAAGATATATCTCCTAATTTTATAGCCGAAATAAAATAAAAATTTACAAACCAGAAGCTATTGGTACTGGTTCATTGAAAAGGAGGACAAAGGGAGACTATTTGTTAACCCATTAGTCTGCCACCATTGTTTCTCAGATTACCCAGAGCTAGACAGAAGCCAAAAGGAACCTCGACAGAAGGAAAATGCAGAAGTGATGAACTGCTAGCTTCCAGTCCTCCTTCTCCAAATATTCACCTACACAATCAGTGTAGTTCCTATTATAACTCCTAAGAGTTGGGTACCCCACAGCAATTCAGAAAGTTTCTACCCTTGTACCAACTCAGAAAGACACCAGCCTCAGAGTGAGGGAACAAGGATTCATAGTCCCATTCAACTTAGGTTGCACAGAACAAGCCTCTGCTTGTGTCTCCATCTGTTTGTTTCTATTATGTATATACAAAGCCTTAGGCCAGGCATTGTCTTTCAACTAACTACATTTGCATTAATCAGGAAACATCTCTGCTCATTAAATCTACTGGGTTTAAAAGTGTAAACTTTAGGATAACACCAAAATATTCATATGATCATCTCAGCTTAAAAAAAACAAACGAAAACCAAAACCAAAACCAACCACCAAAACCCTCAAGCATCTATTTGAAGTCAACTATTCACATCCTCCTGCAAAACGTAGCAAAGAAAATTCAGCCCTGATACAAATATGTAAACATCTCACTGACTTCAATGGCCATTCAGCTTAGCTGTGTCAAATCTGAATAAGGCCTTGGGTCTCAAACTGTCTTGTCTGCTCTTGCCATCTGTCTTCCTTTGCTAACCTAATTCCTTATTAAATAGTGTGTCTTTATCCTGAGTGTGAACCTACTCTGCTGATCCTTTCTCTGCAACAAACATTGCTAGAGGCTAAAATTCCTGAAAGTTATGACTACTTTGACTGCCTCTACCTCTAGATACTATGAGAGCTTCCTTTAAGGTGGTCTGAAATTCAGACTGTGAATTAAAAAATCCTGAGCATTCAGTCTTTTCACAGTCATATCTTCGACATTTAAAATTACTAAGCTGTTTAACAAGCCATAATTTATAAGAGTTCAGTTCTTGGGTTAACTGTTCTCCTCAGAGGTTTCTGAACTGATAGCATTAAACTTGGTAGTTCACACAGTGTAGATGGTGAAGGTGTTCTGCAGAAGAAAAAACAAACAAAACAAACAAACAAGAGCAACAACAATGAGGAAAACAGACAAATGTCTCCTCATTAACAAACCAATGGATAACAGATTTAGAAAACATATTAAAGGGACAAGGCAGAGACGTGTCCAGTGACATCACTGATTTAGTGACTGTGATGCTGGAGGAAATACAGGGGATACAGACTGTTACAGGGATTCCCCTATGTGAATCCTCTTCCAACTGCCACCAAAAATAATTTTTCCAGTCCAGTAGGGCATTTCTTGTGTTCTTAGAAACAGTCTTTTACTGAGATAGAAAACTCATGCTGTTCTCAGAAAATAAATGTGGAAAATCCAAGCAACCTACCCAAACTGTTAAAATAAATTAAACATGACAGTTATTTTTATCTGTTACTTGGTACACATTGTGAAGAGACTATTTGAATGGCCTGAATTAGGGAAGAAGCAGTCACAAACTTATTTTAAACTCAGGCTGAAGTATTCACAAATTGACAGCTGCTGAGTGTCAAGTAATTTGATTGTCATTTAAAGATAAAGGAAAATAAAAAAGGAAAAAAAAACAACAAACAAAACACAAAATCACCAAATACCACCTCTCTTCTTTATTCATTATGCTGCACAATATCATGTTCCATGCAAGATTTGAAATGAAAGTAGAGTAGTTCTTTCAAAAAGAGGCTTTCTAAAACACTTCTAAATCTCTAAAAATCTTGCAAGAAATGTAGCTTGCTAGATTTCAGCAGGAATGGTTTAAATAAGCAGCCTGACATTTGGGGGCTTACCCTGAAACCTTCTGAAATTTCCTGCTCTTTGTTTGTTTTCAGAGCTGGATTCTCTGTCTACAAGGCAGTATGCCTCTTCAAAGTGTTATTTTAAAATCTTATAAAAGTAAATAATAACTCTAGCACTGAAGCAATAAGTATTTGAGTTACAGGTAATATGAAAGGTAATTGAAGCCCTGATGTAATTTTATGCTTTCTTCATGCTCCATTCCACTGCTATTATGGGCTTATTGTCAAGATGGGAGGTGAACAAAATTATTATTGCTACCCTGGTGCAGGCTCTGCTTTTATTTTCTCAGGATGGTAGCTAATTCTCTAAGGAAGACACTTTACTCAATCAACACTATTCATTGTCCTGCTAAGGAGGAAGGGAGGGAACAAAAGAAATATGACAGGTAAAGAGAGATGCAAGTACACTACAAAATCTACATTTTTAAAACAGATTTTTCCCACTGACTTTGGATTGTGCTGTAGCTGTTTGTTCTACACTTGATGAGCCATGTTTAGCATACCACAGACACAAGAGTCAGAGTTTTTAAATTGCATCAGCAGGGCACATTTTAAGGAGCGCATGCGACTTTGAAGAAGTGAGAGAGGACAAAGCCTTTCCAGAATACATGGTTGGCCTATGCTCCTTTAGGAAGTGCAAAGAGAAAGCACCCCTGTAATCTCCCAGCATGTTTGCTTATCTGGAGGCTTAGAGGTTTTTCTAATGTGCAGGTTTTCTGTTTCTGGATGATGTCTTTACATGAGTTCTCAAAGCATGGGACAATCTGAAAAGTTATATCCAGTTAGCCCATCTCTCTGCAGCAGGACTTAAAAGTAATAGAAGTGTTAGAATGGAGCTCAGAGTTGGCAATGGCACAGCTGACAGCCTCTGGATAAGAATCAAGAAATTATGTAGATGTCAATGTGGGAATCTTCTACAGATTCCTAGCCAGGACAATTATGCCAACAAATTCCTTGAGGAACTAAGGAACAATCCCAAGTCAACTGCTTTTGTCCTTGCATGGGGACTTCAACTTGTCAGAAATTAACTGAGAGCATCATACAGCTAGTACAGCTCTGGGTGGAGGATTCCTGAAAAACCTGGATGACAACTTTATGGAGCAGGTCCTAAGGGAACCAAGGCAGTAAGACACCTTCCTGGATCTGCTGCTTGTCAGCAGAGAGGATCACGTGAGCAAAGTGGAGATGAGCGGCCGTCTTGGCCACAGTGATCACGGAGCAACAAGTAGCTGTCAGGAGGAAAAGTGCCAACAAAACCTCAGCTCTGGGCATGAGGAGAACAAACTTCAGGCTGCTCAGGACACTAGTGAGTAAAGTCCCCTGGGACAATGCTTTTGTCAGTGCCTGGGTCCATCGGTGCTGCTCACTTTTCAAACACCACCGCCTAAGGGCATAGGAGCAAGCAATTCCAAAATGCTGGCAGTCAAGCAGAAAAGGCAGAAAGCCAGTTTGCCTCAACAGCAATCTTCTCTTCTCTTGGAAATGAGGCAAATAAAGAATGTACACACACAATGGAAGCAAGGTCAGGTGATATGGGCAGAACAGAGAGATGTTTGCCACTGTAGGGAGAAATCTGTGTAGCCAAAGCTCAACTGGGGTTGACACTGGCCAGAAATGTGGGGGACAATATAAAGAGTTTTATCAAATATATTAATGGCAAAAGGCAGTATAGAAATAATGTTGGCCCATTACAGGATGAGAATGGTCACCTCACCAATAGTGACATAGATGAGGCAGAGGCGTTAAATACCGCTGTCTTCAACATGGGTGAAGGACCAAGAGGGTCTCAATGCCTGGAGGACCATGACTGAGAATGTTAAACTCCCAGTCAAACCTGAAATTTTGCAGGATCTGCTGCTCCAGCTGGATCCCTACAAATCTATGGGGCCTGATGGCATCCATCCAAGAATCCTCAGAGTGCTGGCTGATGTCATTTCAAAAGCTCTCGTGTTGATTTTTGAGCAGTCTTGGGAACCTAGAGAGATCCCAGCTGACTGGATCTGATGAATGTTGTCCCAGTTATCAAATGGGCAATAAAGAGGACCACAGAAGTTACAGGCCTGTCAGCACTTCAGTGCCTGGTAAAGTTGTGAAGATTATTCTGGGAAGTATTGAAAAACACCTGAAGAACAACACAGCCACTGATCACAGCCAGCATGGCTTCATGAGGGCAAAGCCCTGCTTATCAAACCTGATTTCC
>VYXD01012108.1:92050-116377 GCA_013397195.1 Hylia prasina | reverse complement strand
TAATAAGAAGATATTTAGCATTTAGAAATCCTTAGGCTAATTGTTTGTCCATATAAATAAATTGTAAGACCAGATATAGATGCCAACACAGGTGAGTGTTACCTTGCTGATTCCCTACTCCATAATTATAGTAAAAAAAGTTGTGGTATAAATTTGTAGAATTGGTGGTGTCAGGAAGAGGTAAAGAGCTATAAGCACATTAGTTGTTGACTGATTGTTGAACTCCATACCAGTCCTGCCTCTTTGTGGCAGAAACCTCATTCTTTGTACCTCAACACTGAGGTTTGGATATGGCCAAAAAAAATTATTGCTTATGAACAGACAGCGAAGCCAAATTATTCTCGGCCACTCTATGTTAAAAGCTTCAATTTCTTAATAAATATTTGAAATATTTCTAATTTTTTCATCTGCAGCTCTTTTGAGGATTTCTAAGACATGTATTTGTCTACAAGCTTATTCCTGTTTTTTTGTTCCCTAAAATTGACATCTCCTCTCACTAACTAGGAAAACAATACAAACACAACAAAAATAACTCAGCAGTGACCTCTTCTTTAGCACTATTCCTTCCTACCCCAAGGCTGTGAATTGATTTAACACTGAGAACCAAAGAAATAACCATAAACCAAGTGCCTGGGAAGCTTTTAAGTCCAGAATGAAGTTTGATAAGTAAGGGAAAGCTTATATATTTAACTGTACATTTGAAAAGCACATATGTATAAAGAGAAGCTGATAGTGAGCACATTCTGCAGGCCTTCCTTAACCTAGTGGAGAATTTTACATTATTTTGAGCCATATCATGAATGGGGTGTCAAATGCCTGAATGGTCAGAACATATATTACATGCCTGTGACAACCAAGGTGAGAAGATCAAGGAATAAAAAGAGTAAGAAAACAGCTTGTGGTGGGTCCTATATTTGTCAGGACAGAAGAAATGACCACAAGTTGCACAATGGAGGTTTAGATTGGATGTTGGGGAAAATTTTTTTCACTGGACGGGTGTTCAGACATTGGAACAAACTGTCCAAAGAAATGGCTGAATAACCATCTCTGAAAGTGGGCAAGGTGTGGATGTGGCACTTGAGGACATGGGTTAGTGGCAAACACAGTGGTGCTGGTTTAATGTTTGAACTCAGTGACCTTAGAGGTCTTTGCTTACCTAAACGACTCTGTGATTCTGTATTTTCCAGAAAGGATGAGGCTGCTCTATTGCTGTCTCTGACCTTAGCCGACCTCCCTGCACATTTTTTATGAAAGTTAGAACTGTAGGATCCATGGGTAAACCCCACAACTATCATGTAACTTTTTTGCACTATGTAAATGTAAAAGCAGGTACAAGGCCATCTGCCCTTTTCGGGCAAGTACATTTTCTTTCTACTTCACCTAAAATTTGTGGAACATTGCCTCAGAAAGCAGTTCTCTGGTCTTTGTGGTTTGTTCATTTGTCACCCACAGCCAGCACTTAAATACATGGAAAACAAGAGCCTGTCCTCCCTAACAGAATCACTTAAACACACACCTCCAGTGATCCCTACTGAGGCAGTGTGGGTGAGATTCCCATAAAAATTTGCCCTGACATTGTCCTGGTCCCTTCTGTGTCAGCAGCATTGAATGCTCTTAGGTAAAAGCTTTGTTTGATAGCATTGCGCAGGAATCACCATAGAAATCTGTTAAGGTTTTATGACTTGTCAAGTTGTTCTTCCAATTTGTGTTTTTTGTTAAAAGTCTGTATCTTCTCTAATCTACAGCTGCCTAAACTTTTTTACGTGGGAATTAAGGAAGGATCTTTCTGCAGATATACATTTTGCTTGAAATTTTTTGGTGCTTTTCCTTTTTTAGTCAGTTCAGAGCAATATTCCCTTATTCCTTTATCTGTGTATTGATATATAGGCAGCTAAAGTATAACTTACTTCATACAGATATGGAGAAGGGCTTGAAGGAGGGGAAAATGCCGAAATTGTTTGCTTTTTTCTGTACATGTTCTTGGCTATTCCTCCATATGTTATTTCTGCACAGAAGAATATGCCTTAGCCCTGGTTTTCTGAGGATTCTCTCACCTCACTGTGCCCAGAAGGAGATTCTAGGTAACAAGAAGCAATCATGGGGGGTACAGATTATCCTTCACAGCTATAAGAAACCCTCCTCTCCTTGTGACTTGCTTCCAGCAAACAACTTACAGAACTGAGTCTGGAACTCTTAGATGAGCAACAAGAGCCAGGAAATTAAAACAGATTACCAGGTGACAGCCCAGGATTGCCACCCACCACCGGGTGTTTTTCTTATTTGAGAGGAGAGACAGTTTACAGTTGAAAGGAGATAAAGAAAATTGTGAGAAATAGAGTTATCTAAAATTTGAAATAATGAAGGTCTCATCACATTTCTGCACCCTCAAGGAAAATGCTGTTCAGATTTAAGAGTTTTCTTCAATCTAGGACAGAGATAAGCTGTTAACGTCTCAGGAAAACCTTTCCTCTAACCCTCTAGAGCCCCCAAACAAACATAGATGGACCTTTCAGTTCCCACAAATCAGATACACCTTCACTTTTGCATTCTTTGTTAAGATGAATAGGGTTCCCTCACTGTGCTGCGGCAGTGGTGAGGCAGCGCATTTGTCAAGCAGAAGATCTTGAGCTCCAAGACTACCAGGATGGACGAGAACAATTGTAGCTGTTGTTTAACATATCTATTATGTTAGTGCCTAAATGGCTTGGACAGCCTGGGACTCTACCAAGGTCAGTGTTGCACAGACAAGAGCACAAATAATAGTCCAACAGATACACAGTCTGTAGCACTAAGCTAAATCAGAAGGATAAGAAATTATGACTTATGAGGCAGCATTAAACTGTCTGGTATCCAGCTGAGTGACTCTTATCATGAAACCTTGGCCCTGCTAAATACACTGGGGGACTAAAAAGCTGCACCCATGAAGTCTGGATTATATCTTTCCACTTAATGAGTCTGGCATCCAAACAAACTATATAAGGTCATCTAACATCACCAGCATTAATGATGAAATCTGCCATAGCAGCTGCAATTCCTCAGTCATCATATAAATGCACTGCAAACTTTATGTTCTGAGTCTACTGAGCTTAGCACAGTAGGGTGCTGCTGCACACAGGGACAGCTGACAACAGTATTATTGGCAATTAGTTATTCTGTAGTGGCTGAAATAATTTCCTTATCTTATGTAAGATCATAACCACATTACTCTTGGAAGGGTGGAAGCAGGAGATAACACAGACATTGTTTTAGGACATGCAATTTTAAATTATAGATGAAATACCCTGCTTGATTCAGCTGACATTCAGCCAAAATCCACAAGCTCACATTCTTCCATAATAACTATATTTACCACTACTAGAACAGAATTCAAATCATTCAGTATGTAGCCCTAATAATAAACCTATATGACTAGGGGCTGCTTCTTCAACATTATTTCCACCTAATTTATAATCAAGATGTTCAATTAATAATTTCAGCATTTTACGCAGTGTTAAGTCAGCTGAAAAGCATGTGATTTTTTCCATTTTTCATTTTTCAGAATGCTGAGGAATGCATAATAACCTAACAGAACAAGAGTGCCAGGAAAGCAACAATTATTAACAGACTAATGGGAAAAATAAAAGGTTCAAAAAGAAAAGCTGGAAAGATGATTGAGTTTCATAGAAAATGTAAATGCACTAAACAGTTCCAGAATAAAAACAGCAAAGTCTACAATGCATTTCCATGGATATTACAGCCTCCTTGTGAATGACAGGTGAGATTAGAATTTTCTTGGCTGGTAGAGCACAAGCACTTCTCCCACATTTGCCTGCTTTGTGCCTGTGTGACTGCGCCCAAGTTGTTATATAGGATCCCAAGGCCTGAGGGACAATCTGGTCTGGGAAAACCACTTTGGCTTTGCTGGGAGTGGTGTATCCTTTAGAGTGCTGTGTATTTACTTACCAAACAGGTATTGTACTGATTCAGATACGGCCCAGTTAGATAGGGCTGTCTTCTAGCTTGTCTCGTTGGTGACATTTTAAATGGTCTATGAAGACATTGGTGGTAGGAGGAAAGATCTCAGGTTTCTTTTGGGTTGCAATGACCCCTGAGATATTAGAAAAAATCCTTTTTCCCAGGCCGCACGACGGAAGAAGAAGTCGAGATTTGTTGGCTCTGTTTTTCAAGGTTGTTTATTCTTTCTTATCTAGAACATTCTTTCTTTTGCCCTGCTTGGGTTCTTGCAGCTGCTCAGGTCATCGTCAACTGCCCACCCTTGGGGCGGCATTAACTTTTTATGCTAAGAGACTACGTGTACCATATTTACAATTTACATAATTGCAATATACTAAGAACTACGTGTACCATATTTACAAGGTCCCTGAGCCCCTTGCCACCCAGGGCAGCCAGAGGAATGTCCTGGATCCTGACAGGAAGCAAAATGTTGGAATCTATGGCTTGTATCACACTGTTTTCATTTACATAACTGCATTGAGCTCTCTTGACCTTTGAAGGGACGAACCCATGGAAAACACTAGTGGCTTTGCTCAGAGTAACCAAATTCAAGTCCCTGAATACATAATCCCTAACACTCAATGCTATCTTTTTCAGAAAGGCCAAAGACTGAACGGATACCAAACTAACTGCAAAACGCTGATGGTTTTTTTTTCCTAAGCAAAAAGAGGACATATTATCATGAAGAATGTTATTCAGCTACTTAATGCTACTGTTGTCTATGCCATGGACCATTAGAAGACACTTCTGAAGTCTTCCATCATAATTAAAATAAATTTAGAACATAATGCAAGAGAAGAGACTGGGAAATATACTAGTCACACATTTACAGCTGGACTAGGTTTCTTAAATGCTTCTATTCAGTTGTCTTAGAATCTTGTTCAGTTTTCAATGGCTGGGAGGTGAAAAAAATGTGATCTAGTCTGCACAGTCTGAAAACTTAATTCAGTATATTCACTTGTATGGCTTTGTTTCATTACTGGCAGTTTAATTAGAAAACATTCAATTTGTATTTAAGAATTTGTGCTTGGCATTTTTTTCCTAATTCTTTAACTTAGCAGGATTTTACTATTCAAGATTATCAGTGCAGGATTTTTTTTAGTATCCTTTATCCTTTGTTGATTATAAAGTGTCTCCATAAACTGCCTCTTTAAAAACTGAGTTCCTTTCCATTGCAAAAAACTCTCCAAAACTCATAAAATATAAATGCTGGTTCACTTTTTTGTTTTCCAAAGTGTGCCAGGTTATATATACAATTTGATGGTACTGACTAATGTAGGAATATTAATCCTAGAAATAGGATTGCTTATATTATTTTTTGTGTTTGTCACCCGCTCCTCCTGTGACCTCATTAAGCCAATTAAATGGCCATTGAGGGCTTCTAAAAGTGTGTAAATAATATTTTAATATCTCTGAAAGAGCAGCAAAAGCTAAATAAATTAATAGTGAGGACACTAGTGGAACTCCCACAGATGCAAGCCTTTGTTGATTTGCATTGCATATTCAAATATATTATGTATCAATTTGATATTCATGTTTTATAAAATCCTCAAAGACTTCCTTATGAAATACTTTCCTAGCTTTTCATATGTTTCCTTTCTTATTTCCTGTCAGGTGAGGTAAAGGCCTACTAATGTCTGACAGAAAATATTTCTTCTGGTAATGATATAACACAAAGTGTTATCTTTTTTCTCTATATTTCCAAGCTTCTACGTGCAACACATCTAACTTTGTGAGATAAATTCAGTGCAGTTTGCCACTGAAGGTGGGCACTGCTGTTTACATTGGAGACTTGTATTCGTCATATAAACCAAGTAACCTGGAGAGGAAAAATTTTTTGATCTTTTATGTATAGAGACTGGTCTGGACAACCAGAGATGTACTCTAACTGTGCCTGTGATAGGACAGTCTTGGAGGGCCACAGCTTTGAGTCTGCTCCAGGGGTTGATAATTCCCTTCCCACAGAGAAGCCACAACCAGCATGTCAGGAGCCAGGATTAGAGGGACATGTTGGTGTCATCCTGAAAAGACCACAAATGTAAATTCTGCAGCCCAATTGGGACAGAGGGAGTGGAAGTCAGCTCATTAAATTGGGTATGTTAAGGGCAGAGAACAGCAGCAAGAAGATCCAGATTTAATTTCCATGTCTTAACACTTCATAACAAGGACTTCAGGGCAGTAAGCAAGAGGGCCTGCCTGAGACCTGCCCATGTTTACTGGCTGGTGGATGCTTTCAGTCAGTTACCAAGTCTATCAGTCTTGAAAGACTGACACTGACATCAAACCCTGATTACACAGAGCCTTTATATATAGGCTTCACACTGCAGTAGAAGACATCATATAATAGGTGACAGAACTTCAGCTACCTCACCATGTTTCTTCACCAAACTCTCCCCTAATGCACAGACCTCTGCCTTCTCTTTCTGATAAATGAGCAGTCTAAAAAATAACTATGCATTGGACCACACAGCGTAACTGAGATTTATCCTTGTAGTTTGGGGGTTTTTTTTGGTTGCTATCAAACATGATTTGTTCTAGTCAATAGCTTCTGGCCACTCCAAGAAGCCAACCAGACTAATAATTTTGCTAAGAAGCAAAAACTTCCAATCAGATTTTACTCATGCAAAAGGATTTTAGTATTTCTGAATATTGTTCTGGCAGTTGGGTCACAAGGAATCTAACCATATTTCTGGGACTTCTTACTTCATTAATTACGTCTGGCTTCGGCAAGTGACTTAGTCTGAAAATTTGATAACAACATATTTTCTTGAAAATAGACAAATTTTTTTTCTTTTATTTTCTCATGCATCTCTAACCATACAATTTAAATGGTTTGGTTTTATTTGCTTGGTTGCTTGCTTTTTTTGTTGTTATTTACTGTGTCTCCCAAACACCTCCTTAGAGGTCATATAAAGGTTAGGGTGAGGAAAAGTTTCAGGCATCATGGAAAATATTCTTTTCTTGACAGTGTTTCTAAATATTTTGAGCATTGATAAGTTTTGGCATGAAGAAATTAGATAAATAGAAGATAAAATAAGAAAAAGTTTTAAAATAATGGAGTATAAAACCATAGAAAAGAAGTATTTATGCCAATGATTCATTTTATATCCCTGGAAATCTCAAAGATGCACATTCTCTGATTTAACATTTGGTGACAGTTTTAAAAAGTGATGATTTTGTTAGATAAGGCAAACCCTGACCAACACTGAGACAAGTATCCCCTTACATTTCATTCTGAAAACTAATTTCATTCCCAAGACATAAAAACATCCATCCATTTTAATGAGAAATGGATAATAACCATAATGTTGAAGTAAGGAAGGAAATGTTGTGATTCACAACTTTACTGGGTCTATTAAAAAAAAAAAAAGTCGCATGGTCAACTCACAGCTTCATGGCCATCTTAGTGTTCATCATAAAATTCAAGCAGTCTCCTCTCTTAACAACAATACATACCTATATATACAGGTTTATTGCAGTCTTCATACATTCTCCTCCTTCCCACCCACCTAATAAGGGGGGAAATTTCTACAAAAATTCCCAAATACAAGTTTGTCCCTCCCTCAAGAAGGGGCATCATCCTGCCCAGGAGTTTGATATTTTCTCAGTGAAATTCACTCAGCAGGGAGGAGAATGATCTGCAGTAAAAGGAGCATTTTAATGGGCCCATTTTATAGATAGATTTGACAGGAAAATATTCCCAGTTCCTAGCTACCTGTGTATCAATTTAGAAGTTTTGTTGAGTTTTTCATCCCTTAAGCTTCCTAAAGCTGCCCTTGATTTCTTTTTAATGATACATTGAAAATATCTTACCACCCTAGAACATTATACTGAGGCTGCTGAGGTCTGGGGGAGGGAAATACAGAGGGTTAATTTTCAGCTGCCGTGATGAGTGGCATTAAACATCAAAAGCGCTTTAAATTAACTTCTTCCTCAGAAGAAATATTTAACAATTGCTGATGTGATGTGTGCCTTTACATTTTGAAGGATTATTCAAAATCTTTTTGTGTTTAGGATAATGACTTTCAAAGCACTTACCATCCTGTGCCAGTCAAATACAGCACTTTTGATTCATCACCATGGAGGTATTAATAATTAAATGTGTTAAGATAATGGTAAGGTTGTGTGGCAAGCTGCAAAAACTTGAGCTGAGGTCTCACTACATCCTAGACTCATGTTTATGTTCCCTCTTATTATTCCATTGCAAATAATATCACATTTATATCCCCTTTTTTCATTTCTATGAGCTTTTCTTTTTGGCAGTGTACTTGCTTCACACAATGTTCTAAGCCTTGGAATGGCCCTTAGATCTGAACTCTCTCAGTTCACAGATTAGTTTCCTGCAAGCATTTAGGGAATAAGTTGTGTGATATTCCAGACGTGGAACTGTAGGGAAAACTAGCTGCACATACCCAACTCCTGTTTTATTAATTGCTTGCTTAGTGCATGCTCCGTCAATAGCCTCCTTCTGGGAGCAACACTCACGTACTTGGTTTGTCTCATGGACATAAACTGAACCCACCCGTTCAGAAATATGCTTTATTGTTATTTTTGATCCAGTTTGACAATGTACATCAAGGTTACGGCCTACAATGTCATGCACAGGCCTTGTTTGACAATAATCTTTGCTTCTCCAGCAGGGTCAGTTTGAAAAGAGATGGATGGAAAAGAAGAAAATTATGGAAAGAAGAAAATTATCATTGTTTGTCACTTAATGTCATCAAATAATTACGTTGATAAATTAACTGAGACTTCTTCAGTCAGCACTTGAAAATGGTTGGGATGGCAGTGGGAATCTGGCTTTCCTCTGCCTGGGGGCATGGATAGCCTTATTTTTGCAGGATTTCACAGGTTGCGGGAGGCAGCCCAGGACAGGAGCTGACACACTGGATTGGTCCCTGAGTCTGAAAAAGTCCCTTGTTACAAAAAAGCTCAGAACCACTAATTTTCTGACAGAGCTGCAAATAACTATTATCCAGAAGCTTTAGGAAGACAGGATTCATTCAGGTTAGGCAGGTGACAGTGAGGAGTATTACTAAGACTTGACTATCTTTCAGGCTTTATTTTCTACTTTGAGGGTAGAAAGAAGATGACGGTGTCAAGTGAATCATTCACAATTCCCTATAGGGCCAAATTAGGCTCGGAGTATTTAATTTGAAGGATGGGTTAACCTCCAGTGAAGTGAAGCTGAAAAGACTACCACTAGAGTATTGCTGACAGAGATAAAATCCAGACGTGTTAGAAATCTCATATTTCTGCCACAAATGGAAAGATTGATATAGGTTTATATACAAACAAAGAAAAAAGAAGAGGTGCTTCAAACCCCTGCTTTAAAAGTTCTGAAAAACTTGCAAAGAGTAAAAAGAAATGTTATTTTTTTGGTATGTAATAAGTGCTCTATAAATTAGCATATATATATCTGTGCTTTTGTACATAAAAGACAAATGACAGATTGAGACAAACTTCCTTGTTCCAAAATCAAGGACTCTTGGGCCTGGCTTTTGGATACTCCACCTTTCACTTGCCTGAAAATTTTAAAATAAGCATGTAAGTAAAATTAAGCAAACAAACAAACAAACAAACAAACCCAAAAAACAAACCAAACCAAAAAAGTCAAGGAAGACTTTAATAGGTGCCTAGCAAAGAATACAGAAAAAAAAAGTTGCAAGTACTTTTGAGTGTTGAATCATTGTCTGATATGCATAAATTATTGAGATACTCTCATGACTTGTACTTTTCCTTTATTTCTGGGCTTCTAGACAGAGATGACAGGAATTTTTCTTAAAAACAACAACAACAACAACAAAAACAACAACAAAAACCAACCGTGGTAGCCAGACTAGCTGAATTGATGCTCTAATGTTATGAAGTCTTATTCTCTGTCTTTCTGGCTCTCTAAATGTTTTATTTTGACAACAGGATACCTGTCCATAATCAGTGCTGGAGTCAAGGGATTGAGAGTGATAAACTTGTGGGAAGACTCCAGTTTGGTCTGTGGTGTACCGGTCCATGTGAATGCAAAAAACTTCCTTAATTTTATAATAAATCCTTGTGCTCAGATCCAGAACTGAGCATCATATTGTTATGACATATGTTGTTTTACCAGTTGCATTCAAGAAATTTAGACTGAGCAAATGTGCTCTTCACCTCCAGGGCACCAGCTTCAAACCCATGGTTAGTCAATAAGAACTGTAATGCTGAAGCCTTATTATCATGAGACTTCATAAGATGTCCTGAAATGCCTTAGTTCCCTTATCTTCACTGCTTCCAAGATTGCTGCTAACAAAAACATCTTTTGACAAAATCAGCAAAGGATCCAGGGATTGTGTGTATTGGGTCTTGTCATGTGAAAGAAAAAAGTATCTGTTGATGCTGAGAGAGTGGATATGCCTCCCTTCCTCTCTCTTCTAGGCTAAAACCTTACAACTTTCAGCAAAGCTTAAAAGCAGAGTTGATTGTGTGTATTTTCATTCTCCTGTCTGCCTGTACCTTCTATTTTGCCCCGTTTTTTGGACTTACTGCAACCTCCCAAAAAGCTATATTAATTTAGAAAGAGAGGAGCAGCTGCTGGCCTTGAAACATATGTTCAATTCCAAATGTTTCTAGTTGCTGGATAAACTCAGATAGCTGCTCCCAGGGCTCATTAGTCCCTCAAGGAAGTCTCCAAAATTGAAATAGGTGAATGTAGAAATAAAAAAAAAAATTACTTGTGTTTTCTCCACTACATCCCCTCTTTTTCTCTCATTCTTATTCTCTGTATCTATGTAGAGGACACCCTTTGCATTCGTTCCAACACACCTCCTTCTCTTGTTTTACAAGCATATTCTCAAAGATAGGTCACTTTAGTGGCCAAAAATAAAATGCAGATGTTAAACACTAATCTACCAGTACAAAAAATTGTTAATGAGAAATTCCAATTTTAATTTAATTTTTTTCCAAGTTCCTTGGCCCACATCCTCAGATAGGACAAATAAGTTCCTGCCCACTTTGTGTGTTCATGAAAATTTGTCACTGTCACTGGCTGTATGGATAATGTTTTCCCTCTGCTGTGAAAGTTGACTCAGTAGCAACTGAAAATATAACAAGTAAGTTTCTTGAAAACAATGGGGAAATAAAATATTTCAGTAGAAAATTCTATTATCTATAAAAATACACAATTTATAAAAATATTTTGCTGAGTCTGCTCTAATGATGCAATAGTGTGCAATAGTGTGCAGCTCATTTTACAGGATAAAAATTATCTATGTAAAGATATTTGCTGTAAGTTGTTACTCATTTTCCCTTTCCTACAAAAAAAAAAAAAAAATCAAGGCATATAATCACATTTTCCTAGAGATTTTTTTTTGATTGTGGCGCATGTGGGCTAAATTTTCAATGGGTGAATTTTAGGTGTACATTGAAGTGCAGTGAAGTAAATTAGTAATAAAAGCAATTGCATCAAATTTGCTTATCCTTTGAGGAAAAGATGCTGCATTTGCAATTGAACATTTGCCCTAACTTTTGCATTTTGGCTCATTGCTCCGTAACTTTTAGTGTTTAGGCAAAGTTTGCACAGTGCTTAGAGTGTTCTTTGTAGTCAGCTGAGCAGAAATCAAAATCAAATAAAACAAGCAGGATAGATGAGAAACTACATTTACGCTTTATTGACTCTAAATGTCAAAGTCAATTAATGCTTTATTTTTCTTCCTTTTTCTCCAAAAAACACATCTCAGTTCCTCGGGTGTTTGGAGCTAACTACTCTGTAGCTAATTCACTATTTTGGTAGACCTATAGAACCTTATTGATTTTTTATGGATCCTAGAATAATAATGATCAAATTATATCAGTTTTCTTAAGGGCTGTATAATTAAAAAAAAAAAATCAAAGGCCTGAAAATCTAGGAAACTGTATTTGTATTTGCATTTGTCTCCCACTGATTTTATAAAGATCTGGACCAGAGAGATTAGAAGATAAAGTTCAAATTTCTAAACCACATCAACATTTCAGTTTCACCGTAAGCAAAGGTTTGAAACATGGTGTGTCAGATAATACTTAAAACCTTACATTTGCTTTATACATTTAAAATGGGAGACATTCCCCAAATTTATTCAGCTAAATTTGGAGGGAGGGGAGGGAAGCCAGGGAAAAATCATAATCTAATATATAAAAATATCCCTGTAGTTCCCCATTGAATTTAGAGCCTACACAAATTACTTTGTAAAGTAGATAGAAACCTCTGGATGGCTAAAATTAACTGAAAGTAATTGTAGTGTAGTTATCTCCAAGCTCATAACTTTTAACCTAAAAAAAGTTTGAATATTACATGTTTGTTTTACCCTTACTCTATAGGTGCACTACGGCCATGGCTGGTTTGAATACTCTGGGGTCCTTCTCTGCATTTGGATGTCTGAGATCCAAAAACTAACGTGCCTTTCACCAAAAAGTTTTTCAGTCCTTGAGGATAATGGTTGGATAAGTACAACGTGTATTGACAAAGCTGAGTTCATCTCCCAGGCACTGCGAACATATTTACTTTTATCTCGAAACAAGGAGAGGCAGTTCTTGCTAGCATTACATCTTTCAGAGCACTCATCTGAAATAGAGATGGATGCTCACATCTCTTCCTCCTGCCGAGGGTAAGCCATATACAGGATGAGACTGGTGAGAGGCAACCAAGAATGAATCCTGCTCAGTAGCCCAGTGGCGTGGACGACCCCCAAGGAGAAGAAAGATTTGCACTAGAAAAATGCAGTACAAGCGCAAGACCCTGTAAGAACTGGGAACAGGAGGGAAAACAGCCTCGCACCAGGAAACAGCCTTGGTCAGTCTCATCATGAGAGGACATGTTTGCACTGCGCAGCTAATGCTGAGGTATTTTCCTCATGCAAAGGTGGAAACAACGTTTTGGCCTTTGTGCATTGATAGTCTGTGGTTAATGAGCATAAAAGGCAGTCTTTGAAGCAAACAGTCTAATGTGATTTAAAGGGGCAATATTACTAGAACAAATGCATGAAGTGTCTATATGGCTAAATCCATTGCAATCAGGCACAGGGAAAATGTTCCTGTACTGTACATGAATCAGGCTGTCAGTTCTACATACTGCACAACTCAGAATATAAAGAGTTTTTGTTTTTTTTTTAATCCTGGGAACTTCTGGATTTCACGATTTTTGTCCCAGTTATACCTTCTTTTAAAACAATAATAATAGTATAAACAAATATCTCTGTTAGCACTGGGGTGATTTCAGGCTACTTTTGAGGCCATGTCAAACTCCTAAGTTCAGCTATGAAGCTGGTGTTTTCTCTCTGTCCAGCTAACATATTCATTCAGTATGAGAACAAGTCATATATGAAAGAGGAAAAACAAATTTCCTTTATGTGTGTTCAATTTGCCTTTCCTGCAATCCTGCAAATGAAAACCTGTGTAATGTGAAAGCAGCACAGAAAGTGCTGTGAGCCTGTCTTTTGCATGAAGATTGTTGTTTTTCTTTATACAGCCATTGTTTGTAGATTGTTGTAAATTGCCTCTTCTCTCATCAGATTTTGCAACTCTTGTGGGAAGGATGGCCTTTTAGTTTGTGTTTTAGTAGCACATACCACACAAAGAACCTGAATAATGATCCAGGTTCATCTGCTATGAAGAATTAATATTGCCCTATTGATAACTGGAAAGGTAGCTTTGGGGTAAACTACTCAGTGACAGAACATAATTCGTGTTTGGAGACTGCAAGTTGTCTAAAAAAACAAAGACCGACTAAGCAACTAAAATAGGCTGCTTTTTCTCTTCCCAAAATGTGTTATATTTTCAGAATTAAAGGGACTGTTTGGGATTAACTCACAAGCCTAAAGCAAAGATGTGTGGAGGTAAATTTAACACAGAGGTGATATGTTCAGTCTCTGGGGAGAGAGATAGAAATGATGGTTGTCATTTTCACCTTATCTCTTTTGACAGAGAAAAGGTTCAGCAATTATGGTCCAGTGGAAAAAAAAAAAAAAAGAAGAAAAAAAGAAGAAACTATAATTTAAAAACCAGACAAAAAGAAGAGGAAAGAAAGCACCTCAGTGCATTTTCTTCTAATGATATAAATTTCAATTAACTGAATTGATAAATTAAGCTATAAAGCAATGCAAACATGCAGAAGAAAAATTCAAATAATTTTTTTCTTCATGCTTCCAATTCTTTATAGTACATTACATCCGTTAATGGCAATTTGTATAATTTGTGTAATGACATAAATTGCCATAAACTCTCACAGTGAAATGTTGTAAAAATGATAAATCAGGGATAAAGTATGGAGCACCAGGTTCATAGCTGCTGTAAATTCCATTAATGATATTGCAGGTTCTCCAGTTTGTACCTGCTCACACCCTACTCCTACCCCACAGCCTGCATGTGGTCAGGGAGGAACCAAGGAAAGATGTGAAGAGTAGGTAGCATTAGAAGGAATCAAAGGCAAATTAAGTAAGGTCCAAAACAGAAAAGACATGACAAGAAAGTGTGGTCTGGTGATGGGGCAACCTAGGGGCAGGACTGGGTCCCTCCTTCACAGTGTCTGACACACACCAGTTGCTGGTGTGACCCTGGTCCTCTCTGACAGAGTCAGTGCTTCTTGCTATGGCTGGAGTTTCAGTCATCCAGCAGAGACCTGGTTTTGCACTGTTTCATTGACACCACCGTGTGTGTCAGGTGTGCTGCTGGTCAGAAGAAAGCATGACACCAAATCACCTTTTTCTGATGTCTCTTTGAATATTTACACCAACCCCCAAAGAGGCATCATTCTTTCAAATCAGCACCACATCCAGCCTAAGGGCTCCATCTTCAGCACCTTAAAATCTATCTCTGTTTTTAGACCCAACAAGAGCTGGGGAGTGATTTATAGCCAACAGCACAGCTCATTCTTAATGTGTCTCCACGCTTGCTGAGGTGTACTCTGCCCAGATAATTCCTCAGTCAAGGTGAATTTGGGCATCCTGGTGCTTCACAGTGTCTGATTCTAAAATACACCTCTCCACACGATACCAACACTGAGACACTGTCACAAAGTGTGATGGGCAGATTGTGCACAGTCATTCCCACCATATTTTTAGCACAAAATAATGCTGTATTTGGATCCATGGAAGGAAGGAATGGAAGCCCTGACTTTCTCCACACTCTAAAGGTAGCCATTAGCAGTGGTTAAATGTCCAGTGAATTGTGTATTCATCTGTGGGCCTACATTAAAGTACAGTCTGGCCATTCTCACTATTCTGAAATTGAGTGACTGTTTTCACTTGGTTATGATGCACCTGTTATGGTTTTTTATCAGTATCCTTCCTTGCTACAGAGAAAGTGGAAAGACTTTGCAAGAGTATTAAAATAACTCAGTGTGATCGATAGACCCTCAGACCCTTGCTGAACTGTGCTCAAAGCACTGAGTGGTGTAAACATCAACCAGGAAAGTGAGCTTGTAGTATTTTCCAAAAAGGGCCAAAGTATAATGAAAGTGACAAAAATGAGTTTAAAAAAAAACCCTAAAAAACAAAAACAAAAGGGTCAGGCTACAGGTTAAGGTATCTCCTCAAGTCTGAGAGCCCTCATCTTATTGAGCAAATGTTTGCACATTCTGAGTTTTACTTTCTGAAATCTCAAAAATTCTTAACTCAACTAGTACCAATTCCATTTTACATCACAACTCTGTGGTCAAATGTTGGCAGAGATGTAATTGGCTTAACTGGTTTATATGATTAAAAAAATAAATCTCCTTTAAATATATTATTTGTTTCCATTTCATGAGCCCCCATGACAAGTATCAAGACATATTTTTCTGGAGTCTGGGATAATTTCCCAGTGAAGTTGTGCACATTGTGAGCTACCACACAGGGGTGGCCAAGAAGTATTTCAGAGTACTCTTCCACACTGACTGAAAGGAGGGGACTGTCATGGCTACAGAAATTTACCTCTCAATAACTCCTGTGGCTCAGGATTTCAAAGGACTTTAGCTATATAAATTAATTCAGGCTCATAAATCTTGATTCAAAGCCTCTTGGCTTTCTTTACACTGAGATCCAATGTCCATCAAATGAAGATTGTTATCCTCATCCACACTCTTGAGCAGGAGAAATGAAGGCAAAGCCAAAACTGGCAAAGCTGTCAGGGAATTTTACCAAGCAGTAACTTGTCTTTTTCCATCAAGGCCTCGTTTCAAAGGTAGGTGGAATTATGGAAATTCAAACCCTTTTGTGGAAAGATTGTTTTTAAGGTAATGTCTTCCAAGAATGTGTTCTCAGGCTAGGGAAAATAGCTTCAAAGCAGGGGTTTATGCCTTGAGCTCTTATATTATTGGAGGATGTCCTAAATGTGCAAATACTGATAATGCACCAGAACACTATTCTGATTTGTCACAAATAACTTTGTTTGGAAAGAACATTTGGAAAGAATGTATTCCTCTTAGTCTCAAGTAGAACCATGGTAAAACCTTGGTTGTGTTAGGGTACACAATTTGTAGACCCAGATAGAGTCACAAGCCACAAGGAAGGTTAATTAACAGACAAACTGAAACACAAATAATAATAATACAGAAGCATAGAACATCATGAGTTGTAAGTCACAAGAAACATTGAGTCCAACTCCTGACACTTCAAGGACAATTTCAAGGTTCATATGATGTGCCTGAGAATATAGAAAAACAAACCAGAGGGGGTCAGGGAAGGCAATTCAATCTTAATATAAATTATTTCATATTTTACATATATTATTTGTTTTACTGAAATCATATATTTAGATTTATAAATAAAATTAAATTAATAATATAAATGAAATAAAACAGACGGTGACAAGAAGTGTGTTTTTGGGCCCTACCCTTTTTTTCTCTTTTTTGACTAAGAGAGATGTGAAAGTAAATTATAAAATCCCATCTCCCAGATCAGTTATTGATTCCTACAGTGAGAAAACACCAAGGGAGGCAGGTACTGATTTTGAGAAAACNAATTCAAACCCTTTTGTGGAAAGATTGTTTTTAAGGTAATGTCTTCCAAGAATGTGTTCTCAGGCTAGGGAAAATAGCTTCAAAGCAGGGGTTTATGCCTTGAGCTCTTATATTATTGGAGGATGTCCTAAATGTGCAAATACTGATAATGCACCAGAACACTATTCTGATTTGTCACAAATAACTTTGTTTGGAAAGAACATTTGGAAAGAATGTATTCCTCTTAGTCTCAAGTAGAACCATGGTAAAACCTTGGTTGTGTTAGGGTACACAATTTGTAGACCAAGATAGAGTCACAAGCCACAAGGAAGGTTAATTAACAGACAAACTGAAACACAAATAATAATAATACAGAAGCATAGAACATCATGAGTTGTAAGTCACAAGAAACATTGAGTCCAACTCCTGACACTTCAAGGACAATTTCAAGGTTCATATGATGTGCCTGAGAATATAGAAAAACAAACCAGAGGGGGTCAGGGAAGGCAATTCAATCNTGTGAAAGTAAATTATAAAATCCCATCTCCCAGATCAGTTATTGATTCCTACAGTGAGAAAACACCAAGGGAGGCAGGTACTGATTTTGAGAAAACTAGAAAGTTGAGGTAAAATGCAGAGATGTGTTTATTAAAACATTAAAACAAGTGCTTGAAGACAAATAGAGAGAGAGTAAAGGCAACTGTGCTTTGGGATACTAACACAGAACTTATTTGTTCTAGTAGTTCAGAGATGATCCAGTTTCTGCTGTTATAAAAAGATAATTAGGAAAAACTGTCAAGTCTGCAGATTAATCCTGCATACATCTGCCTGCAGTTTGCTTTGAAACCTTTTGGATCTAGAAAGACAATCTTGTGTAATTAGCTGAGGCCACTATAATCCATAAAAACATCTGATCACATTGATTTTCAGTCAATCAGGCTCTATCTGTCAACAGCAATTCTAGAGATCATATAAAAGGTCTTACAAGTACAAAACTTAGCCCTCTAAGGTNAATGTATATATATATACATATAGATGAGATATTTTTATGTCTATTTATATTGCCACAGAAGTGCTTGAGAAGTGACATGTACATGTGCACTCCTGTTTTGTTAGGGGGTGTTTTGCTACTTTTATAGAGCACAGAAAACCAAGAGTTTGCTCAAACTCCTATTCTGCCTTCAACAGCGATGCATACTGCAAAAACACAGGGTAACAAAAATGAATAGTTCCGCTAATAGAGTGTGTAAACCCTCATGGTGAAGGAAATGCTTTTGGGTCTACATTATATATAGCAGGCCCTGTTAGAGACCAGTTAGGGAGGTGCAGAAAGAATTTCACTGCAGAAGCTTTGTCTTCCGGGGTCTGCGTTCTTCTCAGAGGCCTCAGCCCATGCTGTTTTATACTGTGGTGCACCTGGTTATTTGCTGTGTTAACCACAAATGTTGTTCTGGGGTGGCTCTCCTGACTTCTCCTGCCCTTACAGTGTTGCTGGCTTTGATTCCTGTGCCACTGCTCTTGGGAGGCAAGGAAGCTCAGATTTTCAGATTCTGCTGTAAAGAAGCAGTAAGCAAGGTTCCCCATCTCCAGCTCTGCAAAAGTTATTAAATTAAGTTATTAAATGTTACATCTTATTCAGGGTTTTGGAGAAATGTGAACATGGGAAGAAAGAGGTCACATGCATTTCTACTAAGATTTCTCTTTATGTCACCTAAATTTAAGCATCTGTTAATTGGTTTCTAGTCCAAACAAGTAATCTACACTCTTCTTATATAGAACACAAATATGAACTTCTTCAGAGACAAAGCCAATCAGGCTGATTTTGATGAGTGTTTTTATAGGATGAATTATTATTTAGCTCTCCCCATTAAACATCGTTCAAGTTAGGGTTAAACCCCATCTTAATACTTAAATTTGGCTAAATTTAATCCCAGATGTAGTTGCACAAATCTGACAGTGAAGAGTTACCTAGAAGTGAAATAAGAAAGACTGAGAATCCTGAAAATAAGGAAATTTTCTTAGTACAATGCTGAAACATATCCCTAACACATCTGAAACACATATGACTTCTGTAAATCACATACTTTTATATCAATATACATGTGTCATAAAAACAACTATTATCATTAACCATTAGGCAGCATATTCAGTGAGATGTAGAAAGACCCTGACAATATTCTGACCAAAGAACATAGAATTTACAGGTAGATTTCCATTTTCTAGAAATTACATTTTCTGTAATTTTTGTTCATAAATTTCTCAGTTTCTTCAACTGGCCAGCAACCTCTTAGTAATGTCTAAAAATATATAGATTGGGTGATAAAATGAAGGGTTCCTGGTATTGTGTACCACATTTATGAGACAATGCTAAATCCTGTAAAACATTTAGCATTTTCTGGTAAAACTGAGACATAGAGATATAGTCCAAAATAAACATTTTTCCTCTGTGAAGTGGTAGAGAAAAAAGGGTAATGTTCTTGAGAATCCCTAACTAAATGTCATAAAGGAGCAACACTGTGTAATTTCTGTGTTCTGCTTATGCAATGAAGTTTCATAACCTTGAATATTCTGTTCAGACTGAAGATCTTAAATTAAAATGATCAGCATCTTCATCAACCTTAAGACTCAGCACTAAGCTTGGCTGATAGAACATTTTTTTGAGGGATAAACTTGATGGGAATTGTTTAGAAGAAGCACTTTTTGTCTGAACTGTAGCTTTCCTAAGGCTTGGAACTGGTGAAGTCAGTAAAAATGAATTGATAAGAGAACTGAGAGTCCTGTATGGCTTAAAGCACAAGTTTTAAGTTAAAATTGAGATGATGTGAGTAAGGAGCTATGAATCATGATTCTGGTAGTCTGGTCTTTTTTGCTAGCAACTTGTTTTGTAGATTTGAGGAAGCTCTTTGACTTCTCTATGACATAGTTTGTGGTTCATATATAATATTGAACTGGTCTCCTTCATGACTAGAAGGGAATTATTTTTGTTCCAGAGGGACAGACAAATCTAATGATACAGAATTTTTTGGTCTTGCTGAAAACACAGAACATTTGTGTCTGGGGAGTTAGTTTCTTTTTCATCCCTGTGGATAAAGGTACTTTGCTAAAATCTCCACTCACTCAAATACTACTCAGCGTTCCTTATCCTGAAGCATAAACTGTATGTACACTCCATCCTCTAGACACAAAATAATGGGAAAAATCTTCTGCTTTCTTCCTACACTCAATGAAACCACAAATGCTGCCAGCTTTAAAAGCAGATTTCTTTCTCTCAGAAAAGTTTTGAATCTGAATATTAATTTCTCTCTAAATTCTGTACAGAGTCTTCCTTCCTCTCTTTATCTTATCTTCCCTTTTTCATATAATTTTTCATGTAAATACCTCTAAAAAATTGAAAGTCTGTAATGAAAGAGTGAGAAAGTAGACATCTATGCTACCATTTCCATCAAAATCCTTTTTGATGTGTGCTGAACAATTTACTTTTGACCCAATCATTGATCTACACTGGGATAATTCACACACAAAGAACCATTTTTCTGTACAAGAGAACCCCCAAAGCATCTGTGTTGCCAAAATTCCTTCAACTCATCTAAGATAAGGAAGGTTCCAGCACAACAAAACTGTTTCTTCTACATTATGCTTTTTTTTTAATTTAAATAAGGTTTATGAGGAAGAAGTCTTTATTCAAAACTGCTTGATTTTCTAGACCTAGAGAAGAACAAAGATGGAGTATGTGCAAATATGAACATAAACAACCAAGATACACTCACACAACCAGACAGCTCCTAAATAAGTTTGCTTAGAGACATGCCTGACAGAGCTGTGTGGCTTACCCAGGGCTTGAAAACACTATGAAACCTGAGTAACACAGTGTGTGACAGCAGAGCAGAGCCCTGAGTGTTTAACTTCAATATGAAAGTAATTATATTAAAGAAGGTATTAAATGCATGTTTGAACCATATTTGTGAAGGATTTGGGGTAAGTTTTCCTTTGTAAAAGGTTTTTTGATTCATTAAAATGAGAACTCTGTTTTGCCCTTGATTTGTTCCTTTCACAGTTTTAGATTTTCAGCATTTTTGCCCTCTATTTGAATGAAATGGGCTTCTCAGGGACATCACCACGGTTAACCACAAAACCAGGCTACAGAAAAGAAAATATGAGAAAATATGAGGTTTTGTGGAGTTGGTTTTGTTTTGTTTTGTTTTGTTTTTGTTTTTGTTTTTTGTTGGTTTTGTTTTGTTTTGTTTTGTTTTGTTTTGTTTTGTTTTGTTTTGTTTTGTTTTGTTTTGTTTTTTCAGGGTTTTTTTGTTTAGTTTCGTTTTGGTTTTGGTTTTTTTTTCTGTGAGATTTTTTGTTTTATTGTTGGTTTTAGTTTTGTTTTTTTATGTTGTTGTTGTTCTTTGATGCTTTTAGTTTGGGGTTTTTTTTAATTTTTTTTAATAAAGCTCAGCGCATGACATAGAAACTCAAATTGGGTATGATGAGACCAAGTGATCCTGTGAAAATTTGAGATTCTCAAAGCCTTTTCATTTGACACAGCTCTTTGTTTATTTTGTTTTAAACAGAGGGGTCTCTGACACTGAAAGCTTTAAGACTTACCTCAAATTGGGAATTTTAAATATCAGTGCAAAATCATGGGTTCAATTTCTGTAGGAAATTACGCCATACTGACTAAACCTGGGAGCTTATATAAAAATGCAAATGCTCCTCTATTGCTTGAGCTAAAGAGTAGAGTTATAACATTTAACAGATAACAAAAACACATCCATTGGAAAATACAAAGGGAATTTCAACACATGTCAAAGGTCAGGAGATGTCCAGTGCCATAGCTCCCCTTTCTAGTAATCACTAGAATCACTAGTAATCAGTGCTATTTTTTCCCTAAAGGAGATGCAGAGAAATCAGAGAGAAAACCAAGTACAGAGCGAGGATTACTACTTTTTCAGCTTTTGCTGATCTAGTAATTTCACAGATAAGTGTTAGGCAGTAAATTTTATTAGACTTTGTGGGAAATATGAACATCTGCATGAAGAGAGTAAAGAACAATTCTGTCTGTACTGAATGTTCTTAATAAGGTCCCCGCACAAAGTCAGAAGGTTACTGAACTTGCTTGGTTCAGGAAAAGAACAGGTCTGCATTAAATATGATTGTGAGGAAGTAAATTGGGTCTGCCTGTAGGCAAATACAGAGAAAAGTGGAAAGGGGAAGAAACTATTCCTTCTGCATGAGGAGCACCTGCAATTATTGTCATCACATTCCTGGAACTATGTTGTTTTACCCAACAGTGACTTGCTCATTAGAAGAAACTATGTTCCTTACACTCTATCTGCCAAATCTTTGTACCTAGAGAGGAACAAGAATAAAAGTTTTACTAAAAATAAGCAAATGAGAAGGTAATATATATGAAAAAAGGCATGTCACTTGTGTATTACATGGGTTCCATAAAATTCATATATTCATCTGGTCTCCAGCTAGGGTCTTGGTTAAGAAACCCATAGGACTAGTTTAATAGACCAACCTGGATAAAAAAAAATAGCTTACCTTCTGCCTTTCCAAATGTGTTATTTTTGCTGCTTTGCTAGAGGCCCGTGAACATTTTAGGGAATATCACAGAACTACTCTGTGTCAGTTGGGAGTCCTATGGAATTTAGAATATAGGACAATGATATCCCAATACTAAAATACTCTCCATTTAATTATTGTTACATATATATATATGTAACACGCATATATATGTGCATGAAGTAGCAGTCATCTTAGGGAATTTATATCCAGATAAACACATCAGCAGTGCTTTCAACCACTTCCAATGAAACAATACTTTCCCTGCCTATTTTTAAATTGCGGTCTTGTGTCTCACTTTAAAACTACTGCACGGCAATGGTGTCTGAACAGATTCTTTTCCAAAGTGCAAATGCTGCTCCTATTGTGAGAGTCTTGGAGAATGATCTATCAATATCTCTGCATCTCTAGAGCCAAACTGCTGCCAAATTAATTGCTAATTATGATCCAAGCTTACATTCAGATCAGAAAGGTGGTGAGGTATCCATCAAAACTGATGAAAATGAAACACGTATCCCAGCAGAGTCTGACATTGCTGCTATCTGTGTTGCAGTACAGCATAATGACTGTAGAAGCTCCAGTGTCCATTGCTAATTGCTAAGATGTTTGTTTTTGGAATGCAGTCTATACACAACTATAAACAGTGCATGATTAGTAGTTTGGAATATATTTCTAATCTTGCCCAGGTTAATGTAATGACAAAAACAAAAAAATCAGAGTACTTAAGAGTAGGAAAGCAGACCCTTTTTTTACTCCAACAGATCAGGAGTAGAATAATTTTACCCAAGATAACACTGATATAAAACCAACACTGAAGGGAAAGAATCAAGAGCTAAAAATGAAGCGATAGCAAACTGCAATGAAGCGAGCAAAATCAAGGAGGCAGAATATTTATCACCTGTCTGTTAACTGTAGCAGAAGAATGGCTCTATAAAGGGCTTTATCACAAATACTTACATAGCTCCATTAATTATCTAAATATCACACAATCTTTATAAAGCCCACAAAATCTGGAGGAGGGAAAGTTTATCACTCCATTGAGACTTGAGAAACTGAGGCAAAGGCAAAGGCATTTCAGAATATACCAGAAAAGATGAAAGTGAAGTCTCCAAAGTCCTAGAAATGTATCCTATATCATTATTCTTTAGTTACTGACTGTTAGACTCAGGGCCTGGATGTAAATTTTCGTAAAAGCATAGAATCATTTAGGTTGGAAAATGCTTTGAGGATAAAGTCCAATTGTTAATACAGCACTGTCAAACCCACTACCAAACCATGTCCCTAAGTGCCATACATATGTTTTAAATACTTCCAGAAAAGGTGATTCCACCGTTTCCCTGGGCAGTCTATTCCAATGACTGGCAAATCTCTTAGTGAAGAAATTTCCCCTATTGGGTAATAAGAGAAATTTCTCCATCTGCAACTTGAGACCATTCCCTCTCATCCTGTCCCTGCTCCCTGGGAACAGAGCCTAACTCCCACCCTCCCCCCCCCAGCTGTCCCCTCCTGTCAGGAGTTGTGCAGTGCCAGAAGGGCCCCTCTGAGCTTCCTTTTCTCCAGGCTGAGCCTCTTTCCCTGCTCCCTCAGCTCTCCTTGTATTGTGTTCTAGAAAATTTTCCAGCTGTGTTGTCCTTCACTGGCCATGATCCAGCACCTGTGAGTCTTCCTTTTTTTCATTAGGGACCTAAAAATGAACACAGTATTCACAAGTGCTCAGTGTATGAGGGACAGCCACTGCCCTGGTTCTGTTGGCCACATTACTGCTGACACAAGCCAGGATGTTCTTGACCTTCTTGCCCATCTGGGCACAGCTTGGCTCATGTTTAGGTGCTCTAACCAGCACGCCTAGGTCC
>VYXD01012108.1:71062-81769 GCA_013397195.1 Hylia prasina | reverse complement strand
AAAATTAGGTGTGTGTAAAAAAGGCAGAATCTGTTAGCGTAGCTCAGTGAAGTATGAAAAGTCCCAGAGGTTCTAATCCAAACATCAATGGCTTTGGGGCATCTTTATCTTTTTCTTTTGTATTTTTCTTTTTTTTTTTTTTTCAATAGGAAGAAAGAAAAAGGAAAGAAAGTAGAAAAATATTTTAAAAAGTAGTTAAGCCTTTATTCACAAAACAATTCTTGCTTGGAACAAAAATTAAAAATGAAAACTAAATATATAGAAAATTTCCAGTAGTTAGATTTGCAGCATATAATGATTGATTGTTAATGGACCCGAGGGCAGAAGTTAAATGTTTGCTATCTAACTGGTCCTTCCACTGAGTCACTTATTATAAGTATTTTCCTGCCCTTTGGATAACTTTATTTCAAGTAACTGTTAAAACTATGTAGAACTTTAAGAATCAATTCTAAGTGGAACAAAGACATCACTGATTTTGTTACAGCACTTAAATAAGATCTTTTTAAAATTACTTGGATATCAATTTATTTTTTCTGTGTCCTGTATACATGGAATAAATGTTTTATTTAGGCTATTTACCCCCACATTTTCTTGATATGTGTTCTACCAGAACACAGTTTTCTGTAGTAAGAATAGCTACAAGTACATCAATTGGATCTAAAATTTTAGGAAAATCACCATTACTAAATAGCAGCAATCAATGGGGGCAGTAATTCAGGGATATTTCTTCTTTGGTGAAAAAATACAGTATCATCATTATATACAAAGATTTTAGGTCAGAGCCTTAGCTAAACTCCATTCACTTAGCTGAACTCCATTCAATTCTTGCTTAAGCTCTGTTTAGATTCCACAAATATTTATAATTTAAATTGGTGCCATTCATTCTGGTACAGAACACATGGTGGTATGCAAAGTATTTACACACATTAATACATGATGGTTGCAGTGTTCATGAGACATGATTATGCCAGCCACTTCAAATTCTTACTGATTAAAATATTGCTGCAACACCATCATTTATTCAGTGGGACCAAAAATCCATAGCTGCTGATCAGCTGACTGAAATACTCCTTCTGTCCATAGCTAAAACTGCCTCAGCTGGTTATCAGTCAGACAGTAACATTTGCACGGCTTAGCGGCAGCACCTGTGACATTCCCATCAGTGCACCCCAAAGAACTACATCCCAGTCACCTGGCTTTCCTTAGGATATGAGTCCTCCCTGCTACCAGCCAGGATCTCTGCTGTGAGGGGATAGAAAATCAGGCGCAGGATTTTCTGTGGGCACATTGACAGCTGAAGGGCAGAACTCACATTTTCTTCTGGTGAATACCTTAGGCTCATCAGTTAGTGTCAAAAGAAGGAACACCAGTATTCCCACTGGTTTCAGAGACACTGCTCTCACCAGACTACTTACTTACTCTATTACTTACAGACTCCTCTTAGCAAGGTTGTGCTCTTTGCTTTAGCAGAATCAAGCCAAAGCTAGTTAACCTCTGACTTTTTCAGCTTTTCCTTCTTAAGATGCAAATAATCTTTTTATTGGTCTTACTGAAGTGTGATGTGACTGAAAATATTTCTGCAAGAAAGGCATATGATCCCTAGAAAAAGGTATTGTATATGCCTTTCTTTGTATACAGCATTATTTATAAATGCTTTAGCAAGTGGGTAACTTGCTTTGGGCTTTTTCTGAATAGAAGTTTCTATATAAATGCAAATTATTTATTTCTAGCAATATTATTTGTTTTTCAGGCAAGTTTATTTTCCCTTTGTTTCCTAGCTCTGAAAACCCAAAAGATTCCACTTCACCTGCATTTAATTCAAAGTTTGTTTCACTTATGCCCACAATCTCCTTGTTCTATAGAAGAAATTGCTTTCAATTACACATATATCACAGCACTTAAACATTAGTCTCACTTTCCTTTGGTTAATAACTCACCCTATATTCTAACATCCATCAACATAAAATCAGCATAACAACTTTTATGAATCCCTTTATCATCAACACATTCCAAATGCTTATACAATTCACACTATGGATTCACATAGGAACTGGCTTAATAGCCCTTAAAGTTGCTATAATGTTCACATCCTTTCAATCATAGAATTATTTTTCATGTTTTCAGACAAGACCTTTTTAAGCCATTTTAGGTTCTTATCTTGTATTTCTTTACACCCCTCAAACTGGATCTGCATGTCAATAAAGCTGGTGCAAATTGGCGTGAAACCACTGTTTTTTATAGTTACTTCACACTTGCACCAGCATGAATGACTGAAACTCACCTGGGCACTGGTAACACTTTGTCAGAGAAGGAGACTGAGAAGGTGGAAGAAGGAATGGATTCCATAGGATTCTTGTAGTTTTTCATCAGGTAGCAGACTTTCTCTGCTTTAAATTTGAAAGAGATTTCTTTTTCTTAGTGAACACATCTTGCTCGCTGACATTTTTCAGCCATGGGTTTTTACCATGAGATTTTCATTCCTCTTGTTCACTCTCCTTCTCTGAACACAGCTCAGTGGTTCTAAGGTCTGGTTTCCCCATCAGCGGCACATGTACACCTCCTATTGAAGTCAATGGGAGTCACACGCACATCTGTCAGCATAATCAAGTCCCAAGTTTAGTATCACCATCAATTTGAGGCTTAATTTTATCATTTCCATAGGCCATCTGGGCTTTTTCCCTGTTGGAGTTTTCACAGTGATTTTATCTTCTTATATTTGTTTCTACATCAAGAGTTCAACAACACTTTCCTGAGGGTACTGCTTTTCCACAGCTTTCCTTTTCCTTCTTCCCAAACTAAACTTTATTCCTATAGTCTGTACACAAGGCCTAGAAACAGCCACAAGTGAGGCATGACAGAGAGACTGCTAAGACTTTTGTTGGTTAGTATCCTGCTCTATTTTTAATTAATAGCAATTATTAATTCATTAATTCATACCGCATTAGCACCTCAAAGCTCTATTATGAACCCCCATTGTGCTTATTAGTGTACACCCACATAACAAGCTGCTAACTTCACATTTTGGAGCCTTGTATGAACACAAAATGCAATTACAACTGCGACTATATTAATCACCTGATTCTTCATCTTTATACACTGTGTATATGCCAGAATATCTCAATAGGAGTAAAGAGAAATCAATGTTTAGACATGCTGGATTTATAAGTACGCTGACTATTAGAGAATATTATGTTTTATCACAGAATAAGTGAGTTTTCCACTCCATGTGTGCCACAGCGACAGGGCTCCCCAAAAGACATGTACTTAAATAAAGGAATATATCTACTCCCTGATTATCTCTTCAGAAGACAAATCAATCTACATTGAAGTTATCCACTTGAGAATGGAGTTCTGAAGCCGTAAAAGCAACTAGTTACAAATATATGATGGTGTCAAGTTGCAGTAAATTTACATATTTCCATTTTTTTGTTGTCTAAATGTTGTCTGTGAATCCTTAAATGCTTGCACATATTTATTGAATTCATTAAGATAACCCTGCAATAATGAAAATAAGCCAGTGTTATTATTTGCTTAATGTCCTATTATGTTATTAGATAATTGGGAGACTAAATTATGCCTCGGGACCACAATCATTTTGATTCTTATCCCCTATTGATTAGAAGAATGGNGAGACAAAACCTAGAAAAAGAAGATGTTATGACAAGATTTCTTTTAACCCCAGAAAATCACACATTCAAGGGACAATGGGACAACACAGCTCCCCAAATAATGGCATATAATGATTTAGCAGAGAAAAATTTTTTACTCTGAGGTGTAAGATAACAGTAAAAATCTTCCTAGAAGCGGATGAAGGTGGTAGTTAGCATACAAATAGTAACAACAAGATATTTAAATGTCCAAGTCTGATTGGACACCAGAGGAGTGATAGTTTGAAATGAACACTGATCTACTTTGATGCTTTCAAAAGCTCTCTAACACTCTTCCCCTTATATATGACCTGTACAAATATTTGTCTCTTTCCACCTAAGCTAGATTTCCAAATTTATGTGCCCAAAAGTCATTGTCAAGCAGTGGGATCTTCCTGCTATTAACACAATTGATAGGCCAGGCCTCTGGAATTGAAATTCCTCTAACAAAAATTGTCTTTCAGAAAGATTTGAGGATGACCATATTAAAGTGTATAAAATGCCCAAGCACTGTGGCAATAGGAGCTTTAACATGCTTAAAAATATGCAATGTGTCTAGATAAAATTTAGGATCAAAAGGCTGCATCTTCCAACAGAAAGGATTTTTCTAGGCAGTCAGTTTCCAAAGCTGAACTCAAAACTATGTGTTTTCATTAAGAATAAACTGTTCCAACCAACAAATAATTTGTTCATAATTTGTTCATAATTTGTTCAGTTGGTGGTTCAAGGACACTCTTCTTTCTTTGCACTATAGGGAAATTAAGCTGTCAGGTACAATGTAAAACAGGTGAAAAGATTTTCTCTTTTTTGCTTTGGGATGGTTGGCATGGGTCATTTCAAACCATTTTATTTTTTATTGGATAGTCCTTATGGTAGAGGAAGTTGGGGGACAATTTCATACAGCTTATCTAGTATAATTTTTAAAGTCTCATATCCAGGTAACACTGTACTCCTGTCGTTGGAGGAGATCACCAACATCTCTATATTATTATGTGACTCCAGAATTTAGATTGGACAAGAAATTTTTCAGACATAATTTTTTGATAGAGATGTGATGTCTCAGCCATCGCCACAACTGGGAATGTGGAGATCTTTGAATATCTTGCAACATATAAAGAGTTCTGCATCCTCCAACATTTGTCCTTTCTTCCCTCAAGCCCTGGTGTGAGAAAAAAGTGGGATGTACAGCATCACACTGTAGGCCAGAAACATTGCTCAAGAGGCTACTAATGCCTCTGGGCTCCCCACATTTTTTTTTCCAGGTGAATGCCTGAGATTTCTACCCCCAGGGAAGAGCTGGGAAATAGGGTGCTGCACTCCCAGTGATGCCACAGAAACCACAGATAACACCCCCTCTTAACAGGTTTTTTCCCCCCTATTCTTTCCCCCTTTTAGCTACAGCAGTAAGTGCATTAAAGAAGTACATTTAGGTCACTTCAGACCAGAATATTAAAACAAATGCTGATAGTTCAAGGTTAATAGATGCATAAAACAAAAGTAATTCCATGTCAAAACTGAGATGACAGGTGATTTGACTTGAGACTGCCTTGCAATCACTCTTTTACATGTGCTTGGTACTGAGACTGGCGGAAGGTGTTATGTTTCTGACATTTACTTGTCAGACAGGTATGACAATAGAAATTGTTTCTATCTCTGCTGGTCCCAGATGTTAACCTTCTAGCTTTATTTTGTAATTGGGGTACCACGGAGCTTTAACATTTTCTATTGATTCAATAGAAGCGATAACATTTCCAATCATAAGAAGGCATTATAGAAATATCAGGCAATTCACATATCAAAATGCTTGATAGCTGGGCTCACCACATTAATTTCCGTCACCTTTGCTAGGAACCCTTTATCCTTTTTTTAATACTGAAGGACACCTGAGAGTAGTTTCTGTCACTTTTATTGTTCAATAAAGTAGACAAAAGTTTCAATTAACAACCAAGGAGCCTCTAGGAAATTGTGAATGAGAGTATATTTTATTCATTTTACTGTATTTCTTTTTTCTAATGTGCCAGCTGTGACTTCTAAGCCACACTCTACAGGGGAGAGGGGGAAAAGAAATTGATATAGCTTATACAGTCTGAGGGCCATATTTTTAAAACAACTTTGTTTTAGCTGTGGGAGTCAGGTGTCACAAATATTTTGAAAATTCAGCCCTGCCTCTGCCGCTGAGTGCCAATAAGTTAAAGACTGAAGTGACCCTTAAGGTTCAATTTAGAGTAAAAAAAACCACACAAAAAACCCCCTTAATATGTGGTACGTATTAAACTAAGAACAAGATTCAAAATTGGTGTCCTTTGTAAAGCAGCATCTTTCACCAGCATTCTGTTTAAAATCTTGTATTCTTGGTCTACATTCAGATATTTTGAACCATTTAACAAAGCAAAGGCTCACCTGCTACATCTCAGTGCTATTTCCATGCCACACATCCTCTCCTGCAGGCAGCACTGGCAAGATCAGAGAGGTAGATATCATGGCCGGACTGTCTTTTGACCCTCAAAAACACTCTCTGCAGAAATAATCCCTTTGAGTTTTGATATAATGGCCAACCATTCCACCAATCCAAGAGGTGTAAACACAATATACCTTCTGGTTAAATTGTTCCTTGAATACATCCCACTGTGCTACACCTCTAGCTGTTCAGCTGGTGCAAGAGTATGGTGTTACTCTCTCTCTGCAGGTCTGAGGTCCTCCTGACTTCAAACAGCTTTAGGACCACCTTGGTTATCACTTATTTAAAAGGATGTGTCTGAAAAGAAAGGCCAGTAAAGAAAGAACTAATGATTTCTACCTTGAAATCTCTGTTTCTTTGTGGTTGTTTCTTTGTGGTTTTAATTTCAAATCTGCATGTATATTCTGTGACTAATATTAGAGTCTAAATATTTTTTATACATTTCCCTGAAGGTTATAAAACACCTCAATAACACTGCTCATTCCCTCTTCTCCCCTTCATCTGCAGCTTGTCAAAGAAGAGTATTTATATAAAATTTCAATCCATCTAAAAACCATCAATGTATAAAACAGGATAACCATTCCAGAATGTAACAAATATAAACACAGTACAATAGGCATCAGTGTCATGGAAACATTTGTTAAATACTGGAAAGAAACACTCCTTAACCACTGTACAAACTGCCTGTCAACAATGATTGCATCTGTTTTTAGCTGTTTTATTTTCTCTTTTTTCTCATAGCAGGACATACAAAATGCTGTGAAAGAGAAGTCTTGCCTCATGTTGAGAAGCCAAATCGCCTTTTTTCCAACCTTCTTTCCCTTTTTTAAGCAGAGGCTCAATCTACTTATGTGTGAAGGGAGCTGTAAAATCACCTGGTTACCACATAACAACCAAGATCTTTTGTGTGGCTTGCTCCACAAGGACTATCTTAATGATTTTGACCAAAAGACTCTTGTCAAATTTCTTCTCCCCCATTGGACACAACGTGAACCTTCAGTTCTGTGAAACACCAACCAACACTGATGGGCAAATGCTTTGTGGTTAAAGTGCAGCCCTTGAGGGTAAGGGGTGCCTATCACTGTCACAGCTGTACGGTAAAGACACATCAGATAACATCATGTCAAAAAATGATGATGGGCTGAGATTTGGGTCATTTCAATGTGACTGATGATTTCTAGATGATATGGGGATTGGAAAAAATCTTGTAGTAATTTTAGAGAGTGAATGAGTCAAAACTGGTAATGAGAACATTAAAAAAATTTATTCACTACATAATTATAAGTCTAATTTCAAATATAAAACACTTTTTTACTTAAACCATGAGACACTGAACCTGAAACCAGTGGGTGCAGCATTACATGAATAACACTGAAAACATGAGAAGAAAAAAAAGTTAAACTAAGAAAAATAAAAATATTTTTTCATTGGCATTTCATAACCATTTTTCCTTCCTCTGTAGGAAGATTTATAGAGAAAATCTAATGTTTTATAGTCTTTCAGAAGATAATATCATTCTTTTGTAAAAGTGGGGAATCAAACAAAAACAAGCTATTGCCATTACTGTTGAAATTCAGCTGTTTTCTTGATAATGAGGAAAGCACAAAAGTATGAAGATTTAAAAGGGACTCATTGTTTTTCCAACCTTTTTTTTTTTTTTTCATAGCTCAGGGACATGATAGAGAAGGTTTTAGGAGCAATGAAAGCACCACTTCTTATAGCAGATCTCAGCATTGGCTTTCCATCAACCATTCTAGTACCAAAATACCTTCTCCCCTATCAACTGTAATGTTCAAAAAAGATAGCTACCATTAAACCCTAATTGTTAATATAGCAGTTACAATTGCATATCATGCATGATATGAGGCCAGGATTTCTGAAAAAAAAACCAGTTCGTTGCACTGCTTCACTCTCTTCTCAGCTCTTTATATGTGTATGTATATATATATATGTACATATATATGTATACATATATATGTGTATATACATATATATGTGCATATATATGCAATTGTGTATATATATATGTATGTGTATTTCAGACTAACTTGCACCTTTTCATCTTAAAAGATAACCCTCCACACAACACAATATAATTTGATGTACATTTAAGGGCAGGAAAGACAGTTTTTCAGCTAGTGGACCTTTTGTATTTCATGAATACGTGGTTGTACACTGTATATCAAACTGACTGTCCAAAACCTGAATCATTTAAAAGTCACCATCAATGGTCAAAAGGTCTGGTTATATTTCATTTTTTCTCTCCTTTAACTTTAGGTTTTGTGACATTCTTGGATAACCCAAGGTTACTTATTACTTTATTCAACTCAAAAAATACAGATTTAGTCCAGTCTGGGCTTCTGAACTGCCTTCACAAAGCTATTCCTATAAAAGCTGTGAAGAATAAGGCAATGAACTTACAGATAGCAGGAAAAAAAAGCCAAGAATTTTACATTCTGATAGGATCAACAACAATTGAAAATTTAAATTGGAACTTTTTTTTTAATATCTGTTTTTATCAACATATTTTAGGCCAATTTTTCTTATTATTTTATTATTATTGTTCGATAATCAATTTTTCTTTTGAATTTTTTGTTTTTAAAAAAATTAAATTATTCATGTTTTCTCAGAAAAAATACCTGAACTCTAAAAAAAGTTACAAATAAAAAGCCTGAAATGTTCTTTTACTTTTTTTTCTTTATCCTGTGGAAAATATTTTTTCCCTGAAAGGACATGTTATTATATGCCAAGTCATATTTAATAAAAGAACAAAGCCAAGAAATAATATATCACATGCATAAGATGCATGATATTTAATGACTGTGAATGCAGTGTAGAATTACAGGCCAATTCAAGATGTAAAAATATATGTGAAATATATTAAAATGGTCCTAGTGATATCTAAGGATTTCCACATGCATGCCCCCAGGTCCATGGCATCTGTGTCCACCAACAAGACGCAGAGAACATGTGCAAGAAAATGAGATGAGCCATGGTTTCCAGCACAGACACAAAGCATCCCACCACCTAATAAGGGTGAATTGCCATTTCCAGTGAATGACCACCTCCTCTTTCAAGTGGGTGATCTGAACAAGCAACTGCATTAAAAGAGATGAAAATTCTTGGTGGAAAAACTATGCAAAATGCAAAATTCTGCAAGTTCCAGTCTTGTTCCAGTGTCTCAGACACTTTGCAGATTATCCCTGCCAAGGAGAAGAGAACAAAAATGAATAAAGCCAGTGAGACAGAGGGGGATTTTGCTTTTCCTCCTTTATACTTTTGCTGAAAAAGTTGCATTTCTTGGGCTCAGGGATGTGTTTTGGGACTCTCTGCACACATACCCTCAACACTTTCAGGTCTCACTCCCAGGGTCAGAGTAACTATTTTTTGTTATGGACAGTCAGTGCTGCACAGGAAGATGTAATTTCTCAGATAAGCTGTGCAGAAGCCATGCAAAGCAGTGACCATCAGGCCTAAGATCTTGAATTTGATTTTGTATTTTTGGAGAACCAGTCCATGGGGCAGAGCATTAAGGTCATATGCTTTCAGTTGCAAGAGGACTTTTGGACTTTTTCTTCTAGTCAGGGGAATTCTATTGAACTTACTATTAAATTTTCTTTTAAGACAAATAGCATTCCAAATATACTCTGCTATTGTCAATAACTAGCTGATGTTCTTCTCTTGCACTGACTCTGAGATTTTACCTGATGTAATAAAAGAAAAAATCATAATGAAATTATGTAAGTGGGAGGTGAACAGCATAATCAAACAAGATTGCATTTAGGGAGATACAGGAAATTTTAATTGTGGTCAACTGAACAGAATTATGAATGTCGCTGGACTGGGATGAAGATCAGTGTAAGCTTCTGCATGCACATAGGATTGATTTTAAGTATAATGAAGTTACATTAAAATGAGTGGAAATATTTAAGTAATTAAGAAAGTGACATAATGTGCAGAATCACCGTCTAAATGTTATATATAATTTTTATGCATTACATTAGAAAAGTTATTACTGTTGCAACTAAAGCAAAGAAATGTCAGATTTTTCTGCTCTTAATTATGCAATAGTATCCATCTACAAACCACTGCTGTCTTTGCCTTTAGTACAAAAGTAGTATGCAATTAAGGATGATATAACTAGTGCCTACACATGAAAATATTTATCTCCCCTCCCTTTTCAAGACTGGTATTCTTTTATTGTTTCCCATCTTCAGTCTTAGGTTAGCCATTGCATACGTCCAATCTCCCACCCAAGACTCTTATACGCAAAGCTTTCTCCTTCTACCTTTAGTTTCAAGATTTCTTACCTGTTGCAGTTTTGCCAGGTTCATTCTCTGCTCAGGGTTGCTCTTGTTATGACCTGCCTCCAAAGATGAGGGTAATCCAGGTTCTCATTAATAGATCTTTTGGGGAGGATGAGAGTGAAAAAACACTGAATAGTTGGTGTTTATAAATATATATATGTGTGGTTTATTTTAGGACAATTTGGTTGCCCTGGAAATCACATATGTAAGCATTTTGTTTATTATTATTTGCTTATTATCAATAGTGATACAGTGGCATGAAAATGTAAAGAAATTGTGTAAGAGAAAAGAATAG
>VYXD01012108.1:42295-70698 GCA_013397195.1 Hylia prasina | reverse complement strand
AAGAGGAGAGAAGACTATAAACACATAAACACCCATGGGTCTCACAATGACACAATGACACTTCATTGGTTGAAGTGGAGTTTTGAAGTTATGGTTGCCATCTTGATCAGATGGGAGTGGGGTGAAAAGTCCCCAGAATATCATGTCTAATGGGTTGAAATACTCTAAAGTTTGCTGGGAATGACCAGTTATAAATAAAAAGGGTGAAATGTTCTTTTACTGTTTTTCCTTCATCCTGTGGAAAATATTTTTCTCTAAAATGACATGTGGTGGAAGGCCCCAGAAATGACTGTGGGGGTGCTTTGGCAGTCTTTGATGGGTTTTGAACCTTCTAAGATGTGACAGCTTCATCATGTGTCAGTGCAGTTGAGCCAGTTATGCCATATCATAAGGGCCAAAAATTTTTAGGATCTTCCCTGGAGGGAGGGGAAGAGGAGTTTTACAGTTTAGTTGTGTAAGGGAGGACATTGCCATGATAAAAAACCATCCTACCCTACAGGGTTCGCCTATTATTAGCCTCAAAGTCAGACCTATAGCCTCTGGTGGTGATGGTTCACCCCCTCTGTCTTACACAGGGCAGAGGTTTGTCATTACATACCCAAAAATTCACCTTCTCCCCCTGTGCATGTCACTGACAAAGATGTTGAACTGCTCTGGTCCCAATACCAGCCTCTGAGGGACACCACTCACCACAGTTCTCCACTTGGACATTTGAACTATTGACCACAACCCTTTAAGTGTGACCCTCAAGGCAGTGACTCATTCACCCAGTGGACCAGCTGTCAAATCTTTTCTCTCCTGTTTACAGACGAGGATGTCATTCAGGGCAGTCTCAAATGCTCTGCACAAGTCCAGGTAGGCGATGCCTGCTACTCTATTCTTGTCCACCCATGTCACAGCCCCACCACAGGAGGCCATCAAATCTGTCCCATGCATGTAAACATCAAATACAGTGACTACAGGAAATACAGAGCAGTCAGAAATTTCTATTACTCAAGCAGAAAATGGTCTACTTCAGTCACAATAAAATACGGAGAAAAGTGTCATTAGGGCTGTTACCAAACTAGCCTGCAAGAGCACACACTGATAGGGGATTTTGACACAAGCCTGTATTACCTTATAACATATTATCATTTCTTATGGTTCCAAGGTCAATGTCTCTTTCTCAAATAACATTTCGGACCTGTAATTGTTCATCTACATGCCAGTAATTATGGGCGAATTGATCAGCCAGTAATTAATGCTATGCTATTACACTTTTTAATTTGTAGATTATGCAGCTGCAAGCGTTCACACATTTTTAATTTGTATATTATACAGCCACAAATGTTTACAATGCCCTTTTTAATCTCCTTACACTACCAATGCCATTATTCACTATAGATTAATGATACACCGAATGCTGAGGTTTATTTCATTTACCACTCTTACCAAGAGAGCTGTTAACATTAGTGTGCTCTATTACTTAATGTCTTACTGCAGCTGCTAGTGAGCATTGGTTACCCTTTAAAATATTACCACTCGTTTCTTTCCTCTCTTTCTCCTCTTTTTTTTCCCCTCTCCAACACTTTTGCTGCTGACAATATGACTCTGTGGTAATATCACACTTTATTTCCAAATTTATTTAAAGAGTTTTGTACCAAGGTGGTTCAATCTTTTATTACAAACAATGATACCTCTCTGGCCCTGTATGTTTTGCATTCCCCAGACTGTTTTTCCTTACACTCTTTCTCTGTATGACTTCAATCTCTCTCTTCGCATTATATTGCAAACTGGGCAGCTAGCCCATAGCCTTACTTTAGGGAAACATCCCTGTTCAGGACAACACTTTCAGCATGTCTTCAACTTAAAACATATGCTCCAGTCTATACAGAACCACTTGCTTACATTGTTTACTTGAATAGGACACCATTAAAGTAATTGTTCTCGCCACAGCCTTAATTCAGAGTCTACCAATGCCAACAAGAGCCATGTCCTCATCTATTACACTTAGAGAATTTAAGACAGTTGCTTAATTTATTGTTAATATGGCCATGCTGTTGCTTCCACTTGTAAAATGATCAGTCATACACAAATTAGTCTTAAAATCTTCAACCAGCTCAAAGAATAAAAAGTTATTTCACCTTCCACATTCTTATTTAAAAGTATGAGCAAATTACTTTGCAACATTTATATATATATACACACACACACAAACATGCATATTTATATCTCTATGCAACAAATATTTTACTTAATGTTGCTGCATTGTTATTTGCACTTTAATTTAGGATAATTCCTGCAAACTATACCAAGCAAAATGGTTGTCTTCTTTCCATCTTTTTTTCAAATGGTATGAAATGTTTTCAAATTAAATATCAAAATAAAACAAAAATCACCTGAATCACTTTCCCCACATGAGCAAAAGACTTAAACCACTTCAGTGAAAAGTCTGGTATTTATAACCTTCGTGAAGTTCTCCAAAGTGTCTCGTGGCAAATCTGTGGCCAACCAGACATTGACAAGCTTTGACACCTTTGACAGGTATTTCATTAGAAACATCCTGTGATGTTTCCTTCTTTTTTTATTTTTTTTCCCTAAACAAAAAACCTGAATGCTTTTGTTGATATATCTGTTGCTTTTTCAAGAGCACATCCTGAAGGATGAAACACAGCTCAAGAACTTGTCTCTTAAGGGAAGGTGCAGCCCATGATGAGCAATTCCCCTAAAACTCATAGTGAATTTTCAGAAGTTAAATACCCATTTTTAACCCCACTCAATATGTTCCATGAATTGTTTTCTCCAAAACTATTTTTTCTTTAACATTTAAATGACAAAAATCCTTAATTTCCTCTTGAAAAGAAGTTTTGAAAGGAAAAATTGAACCAATCCTAGTCAATGGCATCACAGTGATTTACACCAGTTCAAGATTAATACTCATTATTGTATTCATATGGGCACTGCAAGGATTAGTGTTTGCAACATTTCACTGAAAAGCTAAAATTATTACACAATTATCTCTCACAAATGTTAAACAGTGGCACCTCAGATAGATCATGTCTTAAATATTACCCTCAGCTGAAAAAAACTTCTGAAGGGTCTCAAATACTTCTGTTGATATTTATAAAATCTTCCAGAGAGGTCTTGTTAATAAGCAACTGTAGAAAAATATAAACATTTGTTCATAGTATTATTTTAGCTTAAAAGCTTAATAAAATCTGGAGTAAAAAGAAATAAATATTTTTCATCAAAATATTTGTACTTCAATAGATCTAAATTTTTCTCTTGGACAATAAAAAGCTGATAATGCTGGTAGAATTCTCCTGCCTCAAGCCTCAGAAAACAGCAACATAATGTGTCCCAAGAATTTTGTTGGTGACCAGCTCTCAAGTGGGATCCTGATTTTCTTAATTTAACTGATGCCCTCATCCATTGACTGAAAAAAGCGAATGGATTTGTCAGTGGTAAGAAGACAGGGTTTTTAACCTCCTCTGAAAATTTTACATTTCTTCTCTTGGAAAAAAAGTCTGTAATATTTCCAGCAGAGTAGAGAGAAGAAAAGCTGACCCAGTCAGCTTGAGAGAAGAAAGCTGACCCAGTCCAGGGAAATTCACTGACACCATCAACAGAACAAAGAATGTTCCAGGTACGTATGGAAAGCACATTTTTGTTTCTTGCTGGCTGAAGGTAGCACTTCTGTGCTGTTTTGAGGTGGTTTAGCAGAATGACAACTTTTCTGAACATCATTTTGATATCACTATGTGCCAACGGGGTGTTGGACATCATCCCCACTTTTCAGGCTCCTTCCAGGAGAGTTTGTAAAAACAATTGCATATCTATTCTCTTTAATTTTTTACCTTTTTTTTAATGATGGATTTTTATTTTTAATTTTTGGGTGTTTTAGTCTTTCTGACCCTTATCCCCATCACCTATAAAATGACTAGTTTCTATTTACTCTTCACCAAAGACATTCTCTTGTATTCCTCTTTGCCACATGTAGCTAGCTTTCTCTACCAAGAAAGATTGTTCAGGAAATCCTTAGACCCGTCGTTCTGGGGACATTTCTGTAACTATCAAGGTAATAATCCTATCCTTTGCCCATGTGGCACCTGTAGTTTTTTTCTCAAGCAACTTCCACACAGGGAGTAAAATGACTGGAACTTCCCTGAACCCTGAAAATTAGTTTCTTCTTTTTCCCCTACCCCACATCTCTTTCACTACTGAGATTAAGAAGTTTATAAAATACAACTTGTTACAGTCATGAGGGATTACTACTATATATTATCACTCACAGCTCATTAACCCTGAAGCCCTGCTAACTAAGAAAATCCTCTCTAATGAGGTTTCCTTCACTGCACTAAAGAACAAAAGGTCTCAAAGTTTCGCCTATTACCAATCTCCCTCACATTATTTTCCTATAATTAAAATGGAACTTTACAGACACTAAAATACGAACCTGAATTTCTTCTACTCAAGAAAAAAACCTATCCATCCTTTTTCCAAGATTGCAAAGGATCTTCAAGCTGATAAATAGGAGAATGCATTTCTAGTATTTTCTACCTTTCATCACATGTAAAAAAATCCCACTATTTGAAGTAAAGGATATGACTTCTGGGCATATTATACATAATTCTATTTTGGTGTGAGCATCCTCAGCTTTCAATGACATTAACAGGAGTCAGGCTAGTTTTCTTCTGAGTTAAATTAGGATTCTTTGTCAAGAATTTCAAAAACAACTGGACAACTTGTCAGGTATCCCAGTGATAAGTGTGATGGAAGAGTCCAAATTAGATTGTCTTGATGGGAGAAAAAAAATAAATCTATTTATTATTATTTACATTATAGAAGTACTTAGCGGATCCAAAAGGGATTGAGAAACTCACTCTGAGACTTCTGAGACAAAGAAAATAATATTACAGAGTAAATCATATTACATAAAACATTAAATGTCCCAGTTCCAGTGTTAGGTGAGCACATTAATATCTTTATATCTTATATTTTTTAAAAAGAAAAAATAAGCAAAAATTCCTCAATAGTTCATCAGTCAATGAACAACTTTTATGGTTTCAGGCCAAAGTGTATATATAATGTATTCATGTGGTCAATTAACAATATAAAATTAAATAAAAAGAAAAGTAATTGATAGTGTCACAAACAAGAAGTTATTTGTGGATGGAGGTGCAATTCCTTTCAGGTATCCAGCTTTCCAGATTTTCCTTCAGAACCCTCTTAACTTTCCAGGCTGACAATAGCAGTGCCCATAATCTCACAATTTAAATGCTAAGCTAATTACTCTTGGTAACCCAGACTCTCGGTTGGTTATCATGCATTCAAAATCAGGTTCCAAAGAAAATAAAGTTCAGCCATTTCACCAAATCCTCCACAACAGATAGTGTGTGAATGACTCAAGTGATTCAGGCATTCCATCCATTTTTATGTGTTTAATATCAAAGACCAGATGAAAAAATATGAGCAGAGGGTTGGTGAGGTGTCAGCAACTGTTTGTTCAACCTACTGCTTGTGATACCTCTGTCGCCACTGTGTTCCTTCAAAAACGTCACTATAGGAGCAGGAGATGTTCTGTGTGCTAGAAGGCTCATTCCTTAGACAAGGAGCTTGCAAATACAGTTTTAAATTATGCACCTGGTGAGCTGATTCTGACTTGGAGGCAATGTTTACTTAGAGCAGATGAAGTCCTTCATAACATGCACTCAGAGAGATTCTGATACTCCATTGTCAGTGATGATTGGTCTGTCAGAAGCTAAAGGAAAGGCAGCTCTTGCCACAGGGGAAATGTGAAAAAGGGGAGAAGCCTTGTACCCATAACCTCTGTGAAAGAATTTGAAGTGTTAATTCTCAAACTAAATTTCAGTAGCCTGTGCTGGCCTCTGAGGCCCACTGTGACCCCTGCAAACAATACCATTTTTCTTCATTATTGTTTTAAATTATTTTATTTACATGCCTGAAAGTGACTTTGTGTTCACCTCCTAAACCAGGAGGCCCTGTTGCCACCTTGGCTGCTGCTAATGCTCTCTATAGGAGACAGACTTTAATTGTAGCTTCTCTCAGATGTAAAAGGTGGGCAGCTAAAAATATGATGAATCATAGGCAGATGTCCCCTGCAGAACTTTCCTCAGACAGGAATGTGAAACAAAACAAGAAAAGGCTTTTATGTGTCTAATGTACTTTCTTTACAAAGGACATCCACAGTGACTCATATCAGTATACAATTGACTGAGTCACTAGTAAAAATGGGACACTGAAGTCCTCATGTCTATTTTCGGCTATTCTAGTAATTTTGTCTGGTTCACGTAATTGTTCTATTTTCCTTTCCTACCTTTTTTTCTCGTGTACTTGTTTCTTTGAGGTGTTTCCAGCGGGGAAGATGGAGCAGGAGACAGTCTTAAAATGAGCTTAGTAGAAAAGATGCTTAGTGGATTAGGGGACTGTAATGATAAATAATAACTACAACTGACTTTCTCTTTTCTCTAGCCTTTCTTCTTTCTTTTCATGATGCACTATGTCCATTCTTCTTCTAAAATGGGCTTTCGTGAGTGGGACTAAATGACAGTGCTAAATGAGCAACAAAAAGATTTTTTGTGTCTGTGTCTGTTTCCACAGTGATTGTTATTGGGTGGTTACTTTACTTTTAGCACTTTGGGATTTCTTTTGCTACTCTGGATTATTTAAAATTTTTATTTCTTTAAAACAGGAAAAAAATATTATTCTGCTACACTAAAAGTTTAGTTCAAACACATGAATGTTTTCTACTGGTTTTACCTTCCTCAGCTGTATATTTATTTTCTTTTAATATGTTAACATTCAAATATGTATTTATTTATCTGTTTATTTATATATTAAATCTTACATTACCAGATAGCTTTCATAAAAGTAAAAATGTAGCACACTAAGTTTTCACACTCCTATGCTTCACAGAATAGACTTTGGTTCTGAACCAAATATCAGGTCTTTAAACTAGGGTTTTTTTCCGCTGAATTTGATGTGATATGTTCTGGTCTCTTCAGACCTACAAACACATCTGCAGCACTGGTTTCAGCACCCCCAGTTCACATGGGCTTACATGGAAGATGAAACTAAGCCTCCTGCATGAAATAGGATGGATCTTTCAGGCTTTAGATGCAAGCAGCCCTTTCAAAAAGGGGTCTGCAGCAGACTTGCTAGGTGAGCTAATAGAAGTCTCCATCCACTTGGGGCCTGTGATAAGCCTCTCCCTGCTTGAACTGGCTTAAACGTACATTGCAGCAGGTTTTATTGTTAACTTCTCTTTGGCCTTCAACAAGTAGTCAATAGCCCTGCAGATTATATTCTCCTCTGCCATCCTGATTGCTGGAAGCATTCATCCAGAACTAAGCCACTACAGTAAACAGAGTGGGGTGCGAATTTTTCAACAAAACACTTTTTCATCAGAAAAAGGCGATTCATAAAAACTGAAACCTTTCACAGAAAAGAGCTGTAGTCATCGATTTTTTCATTGTTGTTGTTGATGTTGTTTTGTGGTGGCAAAAGAAAAAGCTGTGGACTTACTGTTTTTCTTTGAGGTGGCTGAAGCAAATAACATTTTCCATTTCAAAAAGTATTTGATCAAATGTCAATGCAAGATTACCCTATGAAACATAATTCAATAACAAAAATGGAGTACTTTTATTTCTTTTGAAGAAAAAAGTACTCTTCCTCCCATATTTGCAATTTACATGTACTTTTTAAGGTCATTATGCTATTTGAGGCTAATCAGGATGTTTTTGATAGAATGGACAAACAGGTTCCCCACATAAACATAGAGAGGATAACCAAGAACTTAAGGAGATTTTGATTTTCTTTTGAAATAATTAGTAAAATCACCTAGTTGACAGTCATCATGAATACTGTAGCTCAAGCCAGCTTCTGGAGTATAAACATGAGTTTCAGTTATTATGTATGATTATTCCAAATAAAAATAATTTACTTAAATATAACCTTAATAAGCAACATGTGAAATTTAAAATGGAGAAAAAGTAATATCTGAATCTGCTGCTCATCCAAGCAGCCAGTGACATACCAAGATAAAAATGTTACCTCATCATAATATGCATCTACAGATTTGCCATGCAATGAAAATAGAATAATTGTCTCATTAATTTTTGTTTTGTGGAGCTACTGAACTTTTCAAATATATTTCTTGAGAGGGTGGTACCAGAAAAAATGTCATGAAGAGAACTAGGATGGAAGACACATGGTGTCTAGAAATGAAGAGTAGACCTGGGAGAGCAGAAATACCTAATCTAATAAATATTTTCCTCACAAATTTAAGGCAATAACGTGAAAATGTATTGCCTAACCCAAAAGTACATAATGAGGATGGCAGAATAGCACTACTCAGAACAAGTGGTAAGACCTTACACCAGACAATCTGCATGGCACAACCAGGACCATGTTAAAGAATCTGATAAGAATATTGAAATACTAAGGCATGAAATTTAAAAGAACAATTAAAAAAAAAAAAAGGAAAACAATAGAAATGAAGAGAACGTGTGTGACAGTGAGGGACAAAAAAGACTTCTTTTGCTTGCAGAAAAGAAAAAATAGCATATACAGTTTGCTTGCCTCAGCAGAAACTAATGTGAGGTGAAGGAAAGCATAGAAAATGAAACCGATCATAGCAAATTAATATGGACCTTCTGAGAAAGTAGATCAGGAAGTGTTTTTTTTGTAGATAATAGAGACCCACATAAAAACAGGCTGGAATACTGATGGTGAGCTTTTTGCAAACACCCTGTTGCTGAATGAGATAGAAAATGTACAGCATGCTATCATCTAAAAAGGGCTTGTGCCCTTTTTATAAGGCTGCTTCATCCACTGAGGAAACCAGTCAAAAAGATCAAAGGCTGCACTGGGTTTAGTTCTCCCCAAGAATCTGAGACTGAATGAAAAATAGAAGCAACCACAGAGTGTCAAACAACATAGAGGGTCTCAACTAAAATATTCTGTTTTCTTCCCAATCACTAGTGTATTAGCTGAGCAAAGATAAAAGAAAAATCATTATAATCTTCCTAATGCTAGCCATAGACTGCGAAGTAGAGGATTTATTCTTAGTCTGAGATTTTTATTTACAAGTGAAAGGAACAGAGGTTTGTCTAAAATCAGGGATCAGAATTTCCAGGGACTGTAGATGACAAATTATCAAAGGATGTAGAGATAATGTTGGCAATGGCATATAGCACTGGGGATTGAGATAAATGCATTGATGCTCTGTTTGATACTGGAACAAATCTGAAAGATATACAGAAAAGGATGAAAATGTTAAACCCTGGGTTTGTCTAATCACTTTCAACTTGGGTTGGTCCCTGGGTTCTTATGATTGTGTTTATCTCCCTCACTCCCTAGAACACATGCACGAATTCCCACCTTTTCAGGGTTAGAGGTGGGTAGCAGATAAAATTATTCCAAGGACCTTCAACTGTTTCACAGCAGTAAATGACCATTTCATGAGAATTTTTTGTAATATCTCATTAGTGAAATTATTCTCCTGTGTACATGAAACCAGGTTTTTGCTCTTGAAATTGTTTTTGAGCTTGACTGTTGCAACTGGCAACACAGACCCCTTCTGAGGAATACTCACATTTCCCACCTGGAACTAAACATCCTGAAAGTGAATGTGAAAGCTGGTGTGATGATCACTGTCATGACATCAAAAAGACAAATTGGTCTTCAGATCCTTTGCAGTGTAAACGAAAGTGCCAATCCCTCAGGAGAACAGAAACTTTCCATCTTTGTGAACTGACCACCAAAGAGGTTTTTCCTCATCAAGTTAATTTTTCCCCCTTATTTTTTAAAGTATAAAGAATCATTGTTCAGTCCTCAAAAGCAAGAATGTTTTCTTCTCTCTCCTACATTATTTTTACACCTCAATATTCCATTATAATGCTGATTGATCTGCTACGTAGCTGCTGAGCAAACTGATGCAGCATAATCTATATGGATGCCCAAGGAAGTGGAGAGCCCTGTTCCAAATGAAACATGGGGTTTGGGTCAGATCAGCAGTAATCTGCTGTAGAGTGAGCTGTGTACTGACTAGGTCAGTACTCGTGATTTAGTTGCTGCAAATTTCATGGATGAATCATGCTAATTTAGAAGAAAAAAAGGATGATGACCTGTTATTCCCATCAGACAGAACACCCTGAAAAATGTAGGATGGCCTCAAACAAAATTACAATTAATTGTTTCAGATTTTTCAGATGTTGTTATTATCTTGGCCTCACCAATTCAGGTGTGTGTGTGGTGGGGAGCATAGAGGAGCAAGGGAGTATTTTAACTCCTCCCTCACAGATATTAATGAAAAAAAGAAAAGCTCATGAGATTCAGATTTTCTGTATCACAGTTATCCAAAAGAGGACCTATCTCTCTTTCAGAAAGATTCTTTAACAAGTATATTAATTGACTCGTCTGTTAAAAAAACAAAAAAACCCCAAAAAACTCCCCCCCACACACACAAAAAAACAAACCAAACAAACAAAAAAAAACCCAGAACAACAATGCTGTTTTCAATATTGCATTTATTTTTTGGCCTTCCTAATATTTTTGTGCTCATTTTACTATCTATATTTTATTTCTAGAAATGCTAGAGTACATACTGGTAGAAATTTTGTGTCACAGTGGAAAGACTTAATACAAATTAACTCGATATTTTCACATAATAACACATATCCATCAATGAAAATTAGTTTGTATTGCAAAATTTAATAAAGAAAAGTATTTAATTTACAGGAACAATTGTATGGATTTTATCTGGCTATAAGGTTTATTCTTTTCTTTGGTTTTGCTGTTTAATAAAGGTAAACCAACAGAAATATTTTATGTCTTCGTGTAGATTTTGAAAGCTCCTTGATTTTTAAAAAGATAAGAAAAAAAAAGCTTTTAAATGTGTTAGTTATAAAAATGTTTTTAATAATCTCTTGTTATTTCATTAAAACTTGCTATGACTTCTATTAATAACAGTAAAAATGAAATAGACTCATACTCTGTACTGAATTGAACAGGATATTTTATTTAAGTTTGCATTTTCCTTTAGATTTCCTGAAAATGTGGAAGACTAGGCACTTATTTTGAAATACCTCAACTCATTGAATAAACTAGAATATTTTTTTTAATGTCATCTAAAATGACATTAACTTCCTATATGTCATCTCTCCCCCACCAAGGTTTAAGGAATCTCACTGCGGATATAGAGTCAATTCTTGTAGGCTTGTTTTTAGTGATAAAGACATCAAGATTAATGTCATACGACTAATGTTATGGAGCCCTTGCCCTTTGCTGGTATAGCTACATTGGGACTTATGGAATATCTGGACTTAGATCGTGAGGATAATAAAGGGGTTTTTTTACAATATGTGTGTGTTTTGATAGGGACTAAGGAATTTCTATTGTTTATCAATTGTGATTACTGCTAATGTTTTGTAAACCTTGAGTTCTAGATTTGCTAAAAATTAAACACTTATCAGAACACTTTAGGAATGATGCAGTGAGCAGCATTCAACAATGTGTTAACATAGAAAATGAGGAAATTAATGAAAAACAGTTTCTAATGGAAGATGTCCATGGCATGTGATTGTAACCAGATGATCTTTAAGGTCCTTTCCAACTCAAACCATTCCAGGATTCCATGATTAAGTGGCTGAAACACTTAGGGGAAACAGGTCTTATTCTCCATTGAGGAGAGAGGAAACTGCACCATGATTCCAGCCACTGAACAAGACTCTTTGGAGTCGCCCCCTTTTCATCAAATTTTTAATGTTTCAAGTAGATACTAAGTTGTTCAGTGAAACTAAATTATAGAGTAGTCACAACTCAATGGTGCAGGCTTCGTATTTCAACACTAAGCTAAACACAGCTATGCCAATAGCTAATGCCAATGTGTTACAAATGTAATGAAAGTTACTTCATATGAATGTACACTTCAGCTATTAACACTCTGAGCTGAATAAACAGAGAACTGATACTATGATTTACCTCCACTTTCAGTGAACTTCATATTTGCCTAATCTCCTTACCATTACATATTTTCTCTAGTAAAAAGCCTTGTATGTTTCAAGCTGCCCAAAAAAATAGGTAGACACAAAATCATCTTTATCTGGAAATCCCAAACTACTGATTGTGGCAATTCATAAATAATCCTCTTTAGGATTCTCAAAAAAAAAAAGGAGGCATTTCCCTGAATACAATAAGGAGAGTCAAAATTGTCAAGGGCAGAATGCTTCCCAGGGTAAAACATAGCCCCTTCTCGGTTCAGTGTTGTAAGTTTGCTAGATCTGTGTAAAAATAATCTGATTGCATTCATATGGGACGGGATGGAAAAAAGCTGGTTACCACTGCAAGGACTAGAGCTGTGACAGTTCCAGGCTCTGAGTCTGGGACCAAAAAAATTAAAATTAAAATCATAGAAAGACTTGAACTGGAACAAAATCTTTCCTCAGACTTGACCAAATATTTATTTTTAGGATATGTCTCCTGCACCCAATCCTATAAGACAGACAAGTGTAAGCTTTTAGGCAGGTTCATTGTGCTCTGTTTTATCTGACAACTTGGTCCCCAATATTTATGTGAAAATGGGGAACACTTATGAAAACCATACACAGAGCATGATCCTCTATTTCAGGACAACGCTAAACATAAAGGAATTATGAAGCCTGTGTTACAATTCTTTCAGTCATTTGTGGCACATCTTTATACAACTGTTTAAATGAGAACTGGAAACTGGGACTTAACCTTTACTTTTTCATATCCTGTCTGAACTTTCTAATAAAGAGTTATATTTACTGATCTTAGCACATAATGTTTTGTGCAGTTTTGTTTGGTGGTGGGGAGGAGGTTATGTGCATATGTTTGTGTTTGTTTTGTTGGGTTTTTTTGTTAGTTTGGTTGGTTGGTTTGGTTATCTCCCTCTTTTTGGCTCAACAATAAAAAATTAAGCCTGTCCAGAGATCTAAGATATTTTGTGATCTTTTGGAACCTAAAGTTTGAGGTGGGAACTTTATTAGGCCAAAAAATACACTTTGGATGTTGTTCTTGTAGAAACGTAGAACATAAACACACATACACACACACACACAAAAAAAAAGTAGCACAGAGTATAAACTACTCTAAGCACCTCATGTAGATTAACAATGAAAGTTCTCACCTTTTAAAATAATAGCAATGCCAGTTGTGGAGTGTGAAGAGTGCTTTGAATTACAATTAACTTCTGGATGCATTAGCCACATATCAAATGCAGTCAAATTAAAATGTTCCCTTCTGACATTTTCAATTAAACCCCATCAAGCTTCCAAACAACCTAGAAAAACTAAATAGACTGTGTGAGCTGATGGAAAAGGCAGCCTGACATCTCCTTCCAAAAATTAGATTAAGCATCAATGTTGTTGCAAAAATCTGTACCAGAACATTAAACAATTAAGAACTGGTGTAACAATACTGACCAGTGGCCCATCCACTCTTGTGTTGCACCAATTGCTTGTGACAGAGGTCAATACTGAACTCATCTGAGGAAAAAAGAAGACTTATAATTGTTAAGACCTTGTGATTTCAGGATGTTTTGTATTCAAATACCTCTAAGGTAAGTTTCATTTTGGTGTTTCTGTGGTTCCCTTGACCTAGGATTATACAATTTCTAATGTTTGTGTGGACAAAACCCTTTTGAGTTTGAGATGTGTTATAAAACATTTCTCAGAAATGGGAAGCAGGAAACTGCATCGCTGTTTCAAGGTGAGAGAAGGTTTCTGATACAGCATTGTAAAGATAACCAACATGGTTTGAAGACTGATTTAGGGGAAATGAAATCAATATTCCCCACAACCTCTCAGTCACATCCATGACATAGCCAAGGACTGCAAAGAAGATCTCTTGGACCTTGGACAATGGAGGACAAGAGTATATGGATCATTACTGAATACAAGTATTTCGGTAATGATCCTAACCCATACAAGGAGAAGGATCTGAAGGAGAAAGTGGCAATTGCACTAAGGTGCTAGAAAATCCTTGTAGGTAAGGCCTGGAAGGTGTTCCCTGGGAAAGTCAGCCATAACAAGTCAGGCCAGTACACTTCTTTCCACAGCCAGGGTTTTGGTAAATTTAGTAACTTTTTAAGTAGGCCAGCCCTGCAGCTTCTTAGAACAGCATCAGAAAGCTGTGCCTGAATGGCTCTTTGAGTCACCTGACTCAAAAGTCATGTCAAGATAATCAGAGAATTGACCATGTCTCTACCACCATACATGTAAGAGAGAACTGTGAGGTTCTCTGATTCACGGAGTCTTCAGCTCTGTTCTGGAACTGTGGGGGAAAGCGACATCAGGCTGAGAGAAACAATCTGGGTTTCTGGTCCTCAGCTAGAATTGGTCTAAGCAGGCTCTTGTCTTCTTAGCTCCCAGGATGTCCCAATTTCCTTGGTGCAAGCAATAAGGAAATCAGGTTTTCATTTTTAGATGCTGATTTTGAGTCTATAGTGTGCAAATAACACAGGAATAGGCAAGAGAAATAACACAGATTTTATCCACAAAGATTTTACTCTTAGAAGCCTTGGTAAAGATTCACCTTCTCTGCTTTACATTTACTGCTGTATTTGCCCTGAAATAAAGCCAGAGAGAACTCACAAATGCATGCAAGATATTTGCATATCTAGTTTTTGTGTGTATAGTCAGTTCCACCTCATCTCTGTGCTATTTCTTTCTAACTTCACCCAGTCCTATCATGGCAATAAAATCTCAGATGTATTTTAGATCAGGTAAAAGGTAAAGATTTATCTCATCTACATCAATTCTAAATTAATCTGGAATACAAAAAAATGAGTCTATAACACCATTTTACCAAAGTCCCAAAAGGCTAAAAAAGAAAAAAAAACAAAACCAAAACCAAAACAAAACAATAAAAAAACCCAAAACCAAACCAAACCAAACCAAACCAAACCAACCAACCAAAAAAACAAAAAAAACAGATGGAAGCACCTTTGAAATATCTGCAACTACATTTCAGTTTAGATCTCTATTCTTGCAAAACTTAATATTTTTGAGTTCCACATCTTTTTTTTTTTTCAGTCTGCTTCATTTTCATGCTATCTTTTTCCATTAAGCTCACACAGTGTCTGAGTATGATGAGGACAAACTTCTGGCACTGTTGTATTTGTAAAAGAAACATGCACACACAGCTAATAAGATTTATAGCACAGACGCATAATAAATCAATGCAGAATTGAGTGAGTTGTATTAGGGGAAAGTGAAAATAAGATTTCTTGTTCTGAAATGGATCATAAGGCCAACTGAGAATTGGGTATTGCCTGAGAACTGGTGTGTAGTACCTGTTATTTCTTACCCTTTTCCTGCATTTTCAAAGGAGACTTTAACACCTGAACTTATTCTTTCTAATTAAAAAGAGGACAACTGAGGTACCCAAGTGAGGAACCAAATGAGATTTACAAATGTGAAATTAAAAGACTAAAAGGATTTTACAAGAAATGTCTTTCACTGTGTGATCAGCCTAGTCAAGCAAAATTTCCTACAATGAGAAAAATACCTAGTAGTTATAGAAATTCTCAGCAGATGAAAATATTTTTATTAATTTTCTGCCAGCCCTTCTTAGACATAATTTTTAAAGATGAAAGGTGAGAATATCAGAGGTGACATCAGCTCACACTGACTATAATATTAGTCAGAAAGACCCATAAAGTATCCCTGATTGTAGATTTCAGGTTTTGAAAGCACAGAATGCACACAAATGTGTGTTATGAATAGGTCTTTACATCCATGATACTTTGATTTTTTTGTTTGTTTGTTTAGTTTGTGGTTAAATTAATCACAAACAACTCTTCGGATCACAGTCCGAATCCCATATTGCTAAAGAGCTATGTATAAAAACTCAATTATCCTAAGCTCAGTGGGGGACAAAAAAGGTAAGAGAAAAAATGCAGTATGCACTAATAAAGTTTCTTGATTAGTTTCATAAAAAAGGATGGTGGATATATAGGAAGATCAAGTCTTCTGACTGCTGGTTGAGTCCCTGCTGACATTATTACTTCTTGTTTTCCTTAAACAAAACTCTAATCTTTGAAAGAATACAGGAAAAAAGGAGAAAACAAAAGCTGTAGTTGTTCAGCAAATTACCAGGCCAGATACTCTGACACAGATTTCCAGAGGGACTTGATTGTCTGAACCTGGGATTTAGTACTTCTCTTGTAGCTAGAAATCCTGCTTTCAAGAGAAAGACCAAACTAACAGCAGCTGCACTCTCAGCTAAGTACCACCTCGTTCCCACTATGAATCTAGGACAGAGATACTGTCAAAGGCTGGTGGATGAGTAGATAAATTAATCCACCCACCAATTGTTTCATATGGGTCCTTCCAAAGAGATGTATCATCTAATAAATTTAATAATAAGTCTCACAACATTTTCTACCTGTAATATTGGATTGTGTCATATTTCTAGCTCCTGTTTTTGGTTCCCTTTAGATGGATATGCTACAGAATAGATAAGAACATACTTCGGGCCTGCCAGATAGTATTAATTTATGATGTTCTCTCATCTTTCCCTGGTGCTTTGGATCAAACAAAGGCACTGTTTAAATAAATAAAATGTAATGTAACGCAATTAAACATTTTCCCATAGCTGTTAAGATCAAGGCAACTAATAATTACCTGATGCAACAATTTTAAAACCCATGACAGACGTTTATATAGTTTAGTGATTACTGTCATAATGTTAAGCTATCGAGCCTGGCTCTGCTCACATTATTCAGTTAAGAACATAAAAGCACAAAGAGCAGCAGAGGTAAGATCAGCAGAAATCAGCCCATCACCATTATTAATTCAATAGAAATATTTATGGATTTGTAAGGCTGGAAGGAATGATTATAGTCTAATTTTAAGCTCTTTCTCTTGAACAAAATCTATAAAATTCACCCAGCAATTCCATCACGCATCTTAATATTTTTTGATTGAAAACAACCATTGCAATTTTACAGGTCCCAGTTTATGAAGACAGGGAAATCTCTTCATACAGAGAATCAGAGCTGAAGCATTGACCAGGTAGAAATTCACAGAGGAGTTTTGAAAACTGCCCTTGCATCTCTTCAGAAAAATTCAGTGTTAAGATACGTACTTTTTTGCCCCATAATTATAATAACATAGTTAAATCATCATTCCTTTTCCATAGAGGTGTAAATTTTGTGGCTATAAGAGGTACTATAAAGTAAAAGTTTAAAGAAACAGTGTGGTATATCACATATTTGTACTTTCTATTACCAAAAATCTAAATGTTTTAATTCAAAAAATACTTGTCTGAGCACACAAAATATACACACATTTCCACAGAAACACAAATAAGTTTTAATTAAAATTTTATATGGAAAGTATCTTGAATTCAGTATGAAATTCCAAGCCAAAGAGCAAATTCTGAAAATGTTTCCTACCAGATTGGCCCTGAGTCATTTGTGATAAACAGAAAACATTCTAAACTTTTATATAACCTAATGACGTAGACATTCAACAGGAATAACCATATTTATATCTCTGCAATGCCTCTTTTTTTAAAGTATTATTTCCAAACTCCAAACTGCTATTGTAAAATTGAGATTTTTTGGTTTGTTTTGTTTTTTGTCACAAAAGTTATAGAAACTTTCATTTTGCATCAGAGCAAATTTGTTTTGTAGTCACATGGGGAAAAAAATCGAACAAGAGAAAACCACTGCACTCTTTGCACGACAGAATCATAGGGTTTGGCTGGATCAGTAATCACTCACTTTTGAAATGTCATCTCAGGGGGTCATCTCACCTCTTTCAGCTGGGCTAGCTGTGCTGATTCACTGCAATTTCTTTTTTGCAAATGAAAATATACTTGGCCTGATGGGGTTTTTTTGTTGTTTGTTTGTTGGTTGGTTGGTTTGTTGGTTTTTTGGTGTTTTTGTTTTTTTGGGTTTTTTTTCCCCTATTGTCTTCCTTTTTTTGTTTCCATTGTGCTCCAGATGAGCCTTGCTATCCTTGTAAAGGGCTATATATGGCCAGGAAGGAACTGGATTTTAAATTGCATGATTACTTGAGGGCTGATGAAACAACAAAACAATGAAATGCAACTCTCTTGCAAACATGTCCACCCAAACCTCCACTTCTCTCTTTGAGATTTATAGAGAATCTTGAAGTTCCGTGGTGAAAAGAAGCCAAATCCACCTCTGAATGTTAAAACTGGCAGCAGATTTTTTAAAGGCTGATTTAACCTAATTTATTTTTTTTTCCCTTGGGAGGAATATGCCTGTCTCAACACCCATGGTCCTCCAAAGGAATCACAGAAGTTAGTGATGGTGGAGGCTGGAGGCAGAACAGGGATCTCTGCCCCCCTCCCTGGGCTCCTGCTCCTTCCCCACAGTCTCACGGCCTGGAGGTTCTGCACCAGTTGCTAGCCAGATGTTCAAGACTGCATCCCTACTGGAAGGTTGTGACAAAGCCCCTGAGAGTTGAATGACAACAATCTGTCAGCTAAGCATCATCATAATTTCTTTTCCATATTCCATTATTCTGCACCTTATGTCACTGTTTTCAGTTCCTAAATTACCCGTTGGTTTTTGGTTTGTTTTTATTTTTTTTTCTGTGCCTTATTTCCAACAGTACGTTTTTAGTTTTAATGACATTCCACTGCTGAGACTGTTCTTAAGAATGTCAGCACTGCTTTTCCCAACCCAAAGTGGTGAGGAGGGAGGGGCAAAGAAAAGAGAGGGAGAGAAGGAGTTACGGAAGGCAAGGATGTATCAATTACTCAAAAAGATCCAGAGGTTTAGGATGCAACGACACCGACAGAGGAAGTATGATAAATGCTCTGATTTACATCCAATTCCCATTAGATAGTTTCCGGAAATTATGATAAAGTGATTATTTACAAGGAAAACCTTTACAACTTAATTAAATAAGGCTAAGTTTCTGATTTGAGAGGAGAGAACAGATATAATAAATAGCCCCTCTTTCCCTCCCCGCCCCCCCCCCCCCCCATCAATGCTGAGACATTTTCAGCTTGAGTTGTTTGTACAACTTTTTGTGTATGTGCAAGCTACTGAGATGGTACCCACAGGTCCGAAGGGCAGGGAGACATCAAGGGGGTTCTGTGGGAGCATTTATGATAGGTTTGAGCTGAGAGATATCCCATTTTAGTCCTCAGGGCATAGAGGTACTGCAGTATTCTTCTGTCCCAGTGACTATTCCTGGAGAACAGGAAGGGTCCTCCAAGGAGGAGTGGGAGGACTTTTTGTTTACACCTGAAATTTGGAGACGGTGTTATGAGAAAAAAACAGAAACAACAATAAAATAACCATCTTCATTTTGTTATTTCTTTGCTGTTCTTGTCTCAGTTTACTCAGTAATTTCCTGCATTCAGGATACAAGTAGATGAGTTGGGTCCCCTTGATTTGCTTAGGTGGGATAAGCACAGGCCACAAATTAAAGTATTCAAAATTATTACACAGAGACAAACATCCCTTGTGAGTTATTCTCACTTATAACACTGATCCCTCATGGATATGCAGGAGCTCAGATTTCTTAATTTTCTAGATACACTAGAAAATCTGTCTTTTTCTTTATTAAAAAGTTATTGAAGATTTCAGAAAACAAAAGCAAGAAAACTTTCATTTATGTTATGAGACTAAACTTAAGGAATAGATGGCTGGAATAATGGATTATATATTGTGAAGATTCACACATACCACCCTACATCCCTGTTACATGAGTGAAAATCTTTCAGGACACAAACCAGTCTCCATGGCTTCATCTTTCCACACTGTTGTATAATGCAGAGGTGGCCAGCACTGTTCCTTCAGGAGCTGGTGCTCAAATTGCTCTGTTTCATCTTTTTATCTCTCATGTAGCTTTAGGGATTAGACTGAGGTCTCTCAGTTAAAGACCAATGGCTTTTTCATCATTTAAGTTGGTGAAGGAAGAGAATAACTGGTGAAGGAAGAGAATATTCTAGAGAATAACTGTGTTCTGGAGACACCTTCACTGCTGAGAGCCTTGAGAAGGGGCCTCAAGTTGGAAAGTCATCTGGAGGCACCTCAGTTAAAGCACCAAAAGTGGGATGTGACCTATAAATGCCTCACAGTGCAGCAGTGCAGATGTGCAGCCCTGGATAGCCCATGGTAGCTGTCACTGAATCCCAAGCGTGAGAGAGGCTCCCCAGCAGACAGTGCTGTGGGAGACCAGTGCCCCTGACTCCAAATAGCCTGTCTCAAGAGACAGGGGAGTACATGGATCAAACCTCTGTCTTTCTAGTTGCAAATAATGGGATTTAGGAAACAGGTGTGATGAGGCAGAACTAAATAGCCTTTGTGAGGCATTACTGAGGAAGAATGTTGCTGCAAGTAGTCATTAAGTGGGGGAGATTAACAGTGGAGAGCTGTAGTTCCCAGAGCAGTGCTTTTCCTTCAAGTCTGTGAGACTAAGGAGAGTGTTGCAATATTCCTTCCCATATTCTACACAGTTGGCATTTTTTCCAGAGTATCAGGGGGCATCATGTTTAACACTTAGCTGTGCTGTCCCATCCCTTAGCTCAGGGAATGGGGATGTGTAAAACACCCAGGTGAGTAGCTGAAATAATTCAGGAAAGGACAGAAGGTAAATAAGGCTTTTACTATGTGGTCAAGGCACAGGCTGAAATCTATGAGCAGACAAAAGTGCTGGAGAACCCATAATACCCACAAATGGCTCCAGACTAATTTTCACTCTACAGCCAGCAGACTTACAGCTACAAATGAAAGGGAAGTGAAATTGTAGACATGATGCACTGTGATCTATGATCATTATAAGTAAGAACATCAGGAGTCCTTGAAAGAAAAAAGAATCCTCTATGGGCCTATTATGCTTGTTCCTTCTGCTTACCTCTTTCTGAACTTCCTATTATTTTCAACTAACATTACATATCGCAGGCCTTTCCAAACTGTAACTCACCTTTTGACTTAGAAAGTGGATAAAGCAAATGCCTGGAAAAGTCTGAATTAAAGATGCAGATAGGAAAGATAAATACAAGGTAGATTTTATATATATATATATTTATAACCACTCAGCTGTGGAAGCTTCTGAGAAATTGAAGGAAAAAAGTGTCTGGATTTTGCTCTGTGCTTCCTATCTGGTCTTCTGCACCTCAGCTCCAAGGATAGCTCTTAATGATGAAAATGAGGATGCATTAATTTCACTCTGGGATCAACCAGGAGAAGGACACAGCATATTAGTCATCAGGGCTGGGTTCTCTTTTATATTCATCCGCATGCATTAACCTTCATCTTATTTGTTGAGTTAGGTTGCTTTTTGTATATCATGAATAATTTCATTAAGCATTAAGAATTTACCCACACTGTATCTTTGAGTATTTTTATTTTTAAAATATTTACAATTTGTAATGCATAATAAATATGTAATAGGCAGGGTATGATTTCTCAGGGTTTACTGTTATCTAAGTCTGTCATGTCCTATAACCTTTCCTGGTTTATGCAATATGCAGCACCTTAATGGAGCGTCAGTGCTGTTATCATGGCTTGATAGCAAAAGGACAGCCATCTTGACACTCTCCACTCACTAATCACACCTATTTTGATTTTATTAGCATATAAATTCTTCTGTACTTATGCAATATCAGTGGGAATGTGTTAAAAATACTTGTCAGTGTCCTTATTTTGAGGGTTAGGACCACAAAATCTTGGAGGCAGGAAGATCCTCTAGTTGCATATGATAACAGATTTTCCCCCCAAAAGGCAATGAGATATAGATTATTTTAGTCAGGAGTCAGTGGTGCAGTTATTAATCTCTTGTTTCCTTGTTGCTTTTTTTTAAGGATTTGCCTTTGATCTTAGAAAGAAAGAGGGGAAATAATGGCCAGACTGATCTATACATTTAAAAGAATGAATGTGAATTGCCTAGTGTCAAAATGGGAAAATTAATTCAGATCCCAAAAGATTCTAGCTCAGAAGAATATTATCAACAGAGAGAGCTGACTGTTTTTTTGCAAGGTTTCACTACAAGTGGAACTTCACTGTAAAAACATATTAAAGTCTACTCTACCAACAGCAACAAGGTAATCTGCTTTGCGAAAGACAACCAGTTTTGATGAAAAGAGAGATTTTACAATACAAAGTTGTGTGGATATGATTTGATGCGGTAGCAAACCACAGCACATACTCATGTCAAAATGTTCATCAAGGATTTAACTCAACAAGGTTTAATTATCTTTCATTTACATCTTGAAATATGTTTACTAATACATTGAAGAAACTAATAATTTTATTATATGAAAATATTGTATTATGTTGGTATCATGTTATGCTGGAAACACATGCTGGAAACATCTGGTAGTCTAACATGACTTAATAATATTTTGATTAAATTATTTTTTTCTTTTTTCAAAGAAATGGCAGAAAAAATCAAGAAGGTAGTTCTTCTTGAAATTCTCTAACCAATAACTAGCTACCCAAGAATGCGTAATATATAATGAACTTAGGATAAAGTAGCCATGAAATAGATGAATGTATAATCCTCAGGAGAGAAGAAAGGACAACAAAAGATTAAAAGGAAGCAAGGAGTTTAAGACAGACACCAACAGCTCTGAAATTTAGTGGAGAAGGTTATTATAAGCAAGAATAGGATTCAGAAGAACTCTTCCTAAAATAAAAATAAAATAATAAAAATTAAAGGACTGATAGGGCTAAGTATAGAGACAAAGGAATTCTTAGAACTCAAGCAAAGTCTAGAAAAAAATCTGATGGCCATTGAAGGAATCAGTGATTTCTTAGCCTAAAGCAAAGAAAACAGAATAGTGGTAAAGGAAGTAGACATTGAAGGTCAGATTAAAATTACAGATGCAAACACCTTTATCTAGGTATCTACATACAGGTGTTTTCATATAAGCTAAGTATATAAACACCAAATATACTCATCTGCCTGTTGGGTGTTTTAGACCAAAAAGGATGTTTTTTTACTGGTCCCCAAAGGCCAGGTTGCCCCCAAAAAAATACTTACTATCATTCGCAGAACCATAAAAACATAGAACATTCTGAGTTGGAAGACAGCCACAAAGATTATTGAGTCCAACCTTGTGTTCTGAAGAGGACACCCCAATAATCCTAACATGAACTTCATAACTTTGTCCAAATGCTTCTTGAACTCTGTCAATCTCAGTGCTGTAACCATTCCCTGGGGGCCTTGCTCCAGTGCCTAACTACCGTCTGGAGGAAGAACCTTTTCCTGATATCCAACCTAAAACTCCCCTGACACAAGTTCAACCCATTCCCTGGGGTCCTGTCCCTGTCACCACAGAGCAGGGATCAGTGCCTGCCCTTCTCTTCCCTCACAAGGAAGCTGTAACTGCACTGAACTCTCCCCTCAGTCTCCTCCAGGCTGAACAAAGTGACCTCTGTCATTCCTTAAACATCTTCACCTCCAGACCCTTCACCATCCCCATGGCCTCCTTTGGACACTCTCCAATGGTTTTATATCTATCCTACAGTGTGGCACATGCAATATCCATAAAGTCTTAGTGTAGATGACTTTGCTTCGTTCTGATGTTCCACAAAGACGAGAACTCCCAAAGGCTCTGTGCTGTACCTGCCTGTCCCAAGTGGGTTCTGTTCTGCTCCACAGCACTCTGAAAGGCAAAAGGATTTGTATTCGACCAAACTGGACCAAACCCCTATGGTTATCATGGGACTTTGGCACAAAGCCCAGAGGAAGCCAGTGTATTTAAGGTTGTGTGATACGAAAAGAAATCCATGCTGACAATCTTCTTTAGATAAACTGAAGGCTCTTGTAAAATAAAGGAGCAACATGACAGGTAGTAGAAGTGAAACTGCAGCAGGATGATTTAGAAGGAAAAGTTAATTGTGAGACTGATTAAATACCAGGATTATGGTGGATTTGGAAATCTTTGTGGAAGATTTGAAGAAGATACTTTTTGGTTGGGAATGACATTAGAATACCTGATCTTTCTTAGTCAAGACAAGGTATTAGACAACCTCTTGAGATACTTCCACATGCATGTTTCCATATTGTTTTCTTGAATTCAAACAAACAACAAACTCCCAAAACACAGAAAAACAAAATACCAAAAAAAGTAAAAATATCTTTTTCCTCTACGTGAAAAGATTTTTGTTGAAAAATAAAAACTGCTCAGATTTGTTGGAATGTTTTGTTTTGACATTTTCAGTCAAAACAAAATGCTTCCAGATTCCCAGATCAAAATATTTAATTTTGGTATGTTAAATTAAACGAGAATGTTTCATTTGGAGTCAGTTCAATAGTAAACTGCATCTGGTTACAGTACTGTGGTGCCTTATGGGAACAGGAATTGCAGTGCCAAATGCCCTCAATCCTGCATATAAAGAATGATTCCTTACTGGACTATATCTTCTCTGATGTCTGATTGTAATATGTTCCCCATAACATATATTATAAGCTGAAACCAAGATCACAGAGCCTCTGTTTGCGATATGGTTCAGGCCAGAAATCCAATTTATTTATGAGAAACTCTAAAGTTCTAAATTAAAAACAATACTAAAACCAACAACACCAACAAAAACAGGAAAGTCCAAACTCAGTAGAAAAAGTTACTTCAAGTTTTCTTTTCAGAGAAACTACAGAAACGCAGGTCTAATTTTAAAAATCATTTCTTACAGCAAATCATAAAAAATAAGCTATTTTCAAAACTACAGGCAGTTTTAGGTATTGTTGATGGCACTAAACCAATTCTGTTCCTGGCATCAGTGCTGACGAGCAATTTTTTTTCGTTTTATTTCATATTTTCAGGGTCTTCTTGACCCATTCTTTGTCTGCCGAGCAGCCACACTGCTAGAAGCAAAATGAGAGAAAAACCAGTAACTGCCAGAATTCCTTGATGCATTCACTGAATTGTGTGCAGAATCCCACAGCTGAGGTCTCCAAAGGGATTTAGATACCTAAATACATGTGAAAACCTGGATCTTAGTCTATTAAAGACCCTTTTGGCATAGATTTGCCACCTTCACTCATTACTTTCTGCCTCAGGACCTGGAGGGAGTTTTGTTGTCAATGTGTGCTAACATCTGGCCCTGACTAATTGACATTAGGGTAGGAAGTGACAAACACAACCACGGCTTCTTGGAATATTCATCGCAAATAATTTATGCAACTAATTTAGCCCCCCTCCTTCCCTTTTTCCATCTGAGGAATCTGCAAGGATGGAATGTGACCTTTATGGATTAGTGTCTTTGCACTTGCTCATTGAGCAGTTTGTGTGAACAATTCTGAGCCTATGGATTTCTTGCAAGCTGCTGGCTATGAATGTCCACTAATCCTGATTCACTGTTTATGCCATATGATTGGTCACCTCTGCCACCCTTTCTTTTTTTATTTTTTCCCCTTCCCTTGCTTGTTGTCTAATTGGTTGACCCCAGTGTTATAAATAGCAGGGAAAACTGAACAAATCTCAGAGGGTTTGTGTCTGTGGGAAAATGGGGCTGAAATAGCAGGAAATAAATAGGTGTAGGGATTTTAGAACATTATTTGCCTAGATACATAGCTTTGAGCTGTAAAAAGAGTCCTGTTCCCTCCCTACCTGACAGAAAGAGACAGACAACTCTTTGGCAAGATTTGTATCCAATTCTTCCCTGTCACATCCCTCAAAATCCATCACAAGTATGGGAAATGCTGTTGGGAGACATTTTGTTCCTTCTTATTATGCAGACAGGAAGGTCTTTTGGAACCCACCTTCCTTCTTACCACATACATGAACCCCACCTTGCATCCAAGGGATCCTGACCTCAGCTGAGATGTCTACATCTTTTATTGATAAACTGAAAATAAGAACAGCAGACAGTCTAATTCCTCTGCAGTGGTCCTTGTTTGCCTCTCACCAATATGCTCTGATTAATAAACAAAAGCCCATCCTGGTTCTTAATTAAGCATAAATGAACTGAAATTTCATGTATGTGTATAATAAATATAAATATAAGCATAAAAAATAACCCAAAGCCAACATATCCCGGGAACAACCAGAAGAAAATATGTAAATATAATTCAAGCCAACTTTTGTTTTAACTTCTATTTGACTAAATATATTTGAGGGGAAAAAAATTTTCTTTGCCCAGTTTTCGTGATGATATGAAATCAGTGGAACTTGTGTAACTTAAATATATGAAACCAATGAAGGATAAGAACTTGCAGCTACTACCAACTTTGTATAGGTCCAGTTGAAGCAGCGGCCCACAGGTAAAAGACAATAGAGTATATTATCTAACCCTTGGGCCATTCACTCTTCCCTAGAGAGCCTTTTTGACATCAGGGGCTTAACTGAAACATATGAGTTAGAGTAGAAATTGAAAGTATTCAAATATAAATTAATTTATACCCAAGGGTTATTCATGCTAACTAGCAATAAATATGCTGAAAGTAAAAAAAAAAAAAAAAGGCTAATTCAAATGAATATGAGTGGGCAAAAAGCAAGGAAGGGCAAGAAAGAGGCATATGTAAAGTGTAAAACATCATATAGAGGAGACAGAACTGAAAAGATTACAGTAGAAAATTAATGCAAAGAAAATAAGAATTCTGGGAAAATGAGGGGACCGGCCTTCTGAGTCGTGGTACTAAACTGCCTTTCTAGACCTATCTCATTCTCATTCTGCAAGACCTGGACATGGTCACATCAAAAATAAAAATTAATTTCCACTCAGGATAGCTGTGGGCATTTCTCTGAGAGATTGAGACATTAAGTCGTAAAACAGGGCTTGTTAGACCTTGTTAGTCATTATGGGGTGAAGGAGTGATTGAAAACAATGTAAAAGGCCATTGAAAGACAATGCTGAGAGACAAAACCCACCCAAACAGGACCTACTAACAAATCTGTCAATTCCCTTCACTGGTCCTGTAAAAGTTTAAAAGGCCTCCCCTCTGATGTTTTTTGTACACAAGCAGAGGATTTCACTGGACATATTTTCTTTACAAGAGAGATCACAAGTGCTTCTGCTAAAGTTCTGCCCTTAATCACTCACCCATAACTGATTCAGGGTCCTGGGGCACACGGTAGATTATTTACAATGACAGAAATGTGCAATTTCTGTAATTGCACAGGGACAAAAGAAGTCGCAAGTTTTATCACTTTACCTGGTTTCCTCCAGGAGTAATTAGTTACTCTCTTTCATGAGTAGTAAATTTGTACTTACAAGACAGAAAATAAGGGGAAAAAGAAGACTAATAAATAAGAGTTGGACTTGAGGAATAATGTGGACGGAAGCTAGGACTAAAATTAGAAGTATTTTTTCCTTTACTAGGTTAAATCATCTATGACCTTGAATGAGCTGAAGAATGGAATGAAACATTTTTTCATTGCCCTTTAAAAACAGGGACTGAAAATATTTCTATTCATATGAGTTTGTGTTTTAAGAAAGCACACCAGCTATGTTTTGAGCCTAAACTACTTCTCTGTGTCTGATTAATTAACCTAGAGGCTTTCCCAATATTCCCCACAGATTTTATCCCTGGCTTTGATTAATTTAATTAAAGATCTCCAGCCTTTACTTACCCAAGAGGCACTATGTCTAACATGAGGAATAATTTTTTTTTTTTTGAAGAAATAGGAACAGCTGAGGGACACAAAAATAGTGGAGTAATATTTCTGTGTTTTGGAGGTGTTTTTGAATAATCTGCTGTGTAACACAAGTGTCTCATATTTGAGCAGATGTGCCGTTACAGACAGATCTTGAATTTGGAAAATAAAATGTTAGCAAGAAACATCTGGATTTGTAGACAAAATTTTATTGTTAATTGCAATACAATTAACAGAATAACCTCAGTATGAAATCCTAAGTTTTTCCAAAGGTTCAGACACTGACCAGAATTTGACAGACTGTTCATGTGAGAATCTGCTCCAATTCACAGTGGAGAAGCTTTTCCAGGAAATATTATTTTATGGGACGCACTTTAAACAAAATATTTATACCTGGGATTTATTTCTGGTGCCACTACTCTCCTGCTGCATGACTTCGGTGAAATCTAGTTCCCTTTCTGTTCTTCCTCTTTTCACAAATTATCCCCTTCTTTACTCAAATTGCCCCTTATGATGTCTCTGTGAAAATTGCTATCTCACAATATCTGGGGTCCCCTTTCTTGCTTGAAGAGTATTCTGAGTTAATTTTTCATGATTTCCAGACTTTTCCTTTTTCCAGGATTATATGCATCATAGCATTTAGTTCATGGGAGCACAGCTGATGCCAAGAGGGAGATAAAATGAGAGCTGTATCTTCTGCTCTGAATTTAACAACAGTAGACAGTCAGTCAGGTGGCCAACCTCTCCAAAAACAATGGCTTTTCCAAAAATACAAGGGTGGAAACATGGCCGCAGGGTGGAAACATGGCCGCACCTTTATTTTTTTATTTTTTTATCCCAGCTCCCCCCCC
>VYXD01012108.1:28916-42238 GCA_013397195.1 Hylia prasina | reverse complement strand
ATGTTCCTGGGAAGTATTTTTACCTCATTTTTACCTCATCCATGCCACTTCTGATTCTGCCATGGTTTTCAATGCCAGAGACACTACACACTGTGTCTGATGTGCACTGTCTGACAGATGTTTGGAGACCTCTCAAGATGCCTGACACACTCTCCTGTGTTTGGCTTTTATTATTCCTCTACTTTCATCCTTATTTTCTTCCCCTTTACCCCCTTGCTCCTCCCCTCTAATTTCAGAGAAGCAAATGCTGACAGAATGAAAGCAAATTGTTTGAGGTCCATTTGAACACAGCACATTAATTTCAGGATAGTTAGCCACATGTTTACATGTCTGGCTTTCTGTGAAGGGCTAGACCTGTGCAGCAAATTAGTCCAGCCATATTTTTATTCAGTTCTCTTCCTGGTTCCTGCCAGGAAGTTCAGGGGATAAGAGGATTCATGCTGTGCTTTCTGTCCCAGCCAGACTTTGCACCCATTTCGGTTGGCCTCCTGTATCAGCCTACCTGTACCTGCATTTTCCTGGTTTTGGGGAACAGTGTGAGCATACCTAGCCAAATGCTGGCACTGGGGATGTCACTGTTTCCACAGTCTTAGCCAATAAGCATGCTTTTCTGTCCTTACCTTGTTCTTGCATCTTAGCTCCATGGGGAAACAGCTAACAGAGTGTTTGTACATCCTTTGGATACCCTGTCACCTAAGTGGGTCTTGCTTTTTCTTTTTCTTCTCTAATATAAGTCGGGGTAAAGAAAAGTCTGGGGTTTACATTTTTTAATTCAAGGATGAAAAGAATGCCTAATGGTTTCTCTTTTTTTGTTTGTTTGGACTTTTTGTTGTTTTGTCTTTGGTTGGTTTTTTGTTTGTTTGTTTTGGTTTTGGGTTTTTTTTGTTTTGTTTTGTTTTGTTTTTCTTTTTGGTTTTGGTTTTAAATCAAGATATTGAATAAATGTGGAGGTACACTCTGAAAAAATCCTCAGGCACTGCTGACAAATTCAACTGTTAAAACAGTTCTATGAAGTTCTGGAAGTCCTGATCACCATCTTACACTTGCTGCGCAAACCCTGTTGTATTCCCTGATAACACATGCCACTCCTTTGAGTTCCTGACCAGCTTTGGAGCCATCCCTGTGGGCCGCTTGTTTCAAGAAAGAAACAAAGTATCAGGCCAGCTGTAAAACCATCCCAGTTTTCTTTCTCTGCTACCTTGAGTAATAGCAGCAGGGATAAGGAAATGAAAACACTCTGCTCTGACTTCCTCTACCTTCTCTATTCATATCCTTCTCCTCTTATACATGCCAGCTGGAATAGAGGACAAACTTGTCATTAAATATTTGTAAATGATCAGTTAGTTGATGGCAGCTTTCTGACTGAATTGGGACGCAGAGGACATATGTTTGCACCATTTTTTAGGGGTTTGGTTAGAGTTTGAGGGGTTTTTGTCTCGTTTTATTTTTCTTCTCTCAGCATAATCCTTCCCTCCTCTTTATTCACTAGAAAAGAGAAAGCCAGAGCAGACTTTGATGTTACATACTGCTCATTAACCAGTAGTTTTCCCCTCCCAACAAGCCCTTAGGGTAGGTAATCATTGCTTTTTTGCTTTGATAAGTGTTAACTAACCAACCTTTCATTACCACAAGGTAACGACTCGTTAGAAAAAGGGGAGGAGTTGATGTTATTGACATGGTGTTTTGCAATGAATTTCAAGGAACTGAGATTCTGCCATACAACCTCTTATAATTAAATTTAACTAATCAGTCCCATAATTCCTCCTATTAGTTTTAGCTAGACTAGAAAAGGTCAATGCCCTGGCAAGCAATGATTCGCAAATAACAGGTGCAGCCAGTTTCTATTATACTGCCATGGGACACTGCTCTGTCACTTTTATTTACTGAATCAATCCACCAATGTCCAGCAGGAGAACAACAGTTAAATGGCCATTAATTGTAGGCTGATGTGGAGATGAAACAAATCTCCAAAGGGATGGTAAACCTTTGTTCTTTAGTCTCCTCCAGCTCACACAATGGGATTAGCAGTAAATCATTCAATGCTTCATCTTCTTATTAAAAATTTACCATACTGGTCATCCCAGGTGACTTACATCCAACCAGGACATTTTTTATTATTTTTTTTTTTTAATTTAGTTTCAATGCAGCAATTTAAGATATTCATAGTGAAACAAGAAATTAACATGTAGAAGAAAGTAACACATGGTATATTCCTGATTATCCCTTTTGTTGCTGTTTAAGGGGGAAAATTGCTAAAGTTGTTTTAGAAAATTCTTCCCAGAAACTGATTTCCCTTTTTTACAGGCTTTGATTTATTTTACTGTCATTCATACTCCGTCTCCTGAATCACAGTTTTAAGTGTGCACATTCACCCTTCAGAAACAGGAGTGACTGAATTGATGAAAGTGGGTGCAATGTCAGTTGAAATGCCTTCAGATATCTCCCAAAAGCAAAGACCTTTCACTCATCCCATGTATCCCAAACAAATTAATGACTCCATAAGATGACCACAGTCTTGGAAGGTTTTGGATTTGAGCCTTTTAAGTAGAGTACAGTGCATTGCATGGATGCAGTGACGACCCTCCCAAATGTAAACTGGGAAGTAATGAGCTGGTACCCTACCCCCCTCCACTTCATGGGCTAGAACAGAAAGAAAGAAATAGAAACTGTGGTACATAGGACCTCAGGGGCTTAATTTAATTATCTTTATTGAGACAGTTACATTTGCAAAACAAGAAGAGGTGCCTATCTGAGTGTGGCAGGCACCAGTGACAAACACAATATATCAAAGCAGAAAGAGCAACCTCATAACGTACTATATTTCTGGGTACCTCACAGCTGAAGCAATCAACTAAATTCCCCATCTCCCTCACCTAGTGTATCATCCCTAATGATGCTTGTTTTTTTCAGCAATCTTTCCAAAGAGAAGCATTTTGAATTAGGCCCTCATCCAAAGCTCAGTGAAAACTAGCACCAGTATATTAACTTAAGATTAATATGTATACTAAGAAATCACCTTTGTTCTGCCGAAAGGAAAAAACCATATGACTAACAGATTTGTATCAGTTTCAGTGAAGATCCCCTTTCTTCTAACTCAGTGTAGGCAGCTGCACTGTAGAGGTTTTTATTTGACCTACTCCTCCTATGACTTCTGTCTGGTCAAAGAATAGAAAACGTTCTTCTGCTATAAGGTTTATCACATTTTAAAGTGGCAATCTAAATTATGTCTCAATGTCATATAAATGATGCTTCAAAACAGACTATTAGTGTTCATGGATTATAAACAGAGTGGTTACTGACTTTCTTAGAGGTACCTAAACTGGAAATTTTTTATTTACATGAAAACCCTTGAAGTTGCTAAAGCCTTCCAACTCCATATATTCCATCACAATGTTTGGAGTTCCCAATGGAAGTGAGGGCCCCATGAATAATCTCTTAAAAAATTACAAAACTATAGAAACTATAGATTTCTTGAACCTTCTCATAGTGAGATTGTTGTCGTGACTAGATTTGATCACAGATGGCTTTTTCTAGGAGAATGATGAAAACTTTCAAGGACACTGGGTAACAACCCCAGGATACCCTGGCTCAGTGTTTTCTACCCTTCTGACAAAGTATGATTTGCAAATGTCTAGGCTGTCCTTATCCACAGCAAGCAAACAAGCAAACAAGCAAATAGAACAAGAAATGAATAAACAGACAAACAAAGAGATGGATAGATAAAATTTTCCTTTTGTTATCCTTATTATTTATTTAATTTTTGCTAGAACAAAGAGATTAACAGAAAAATTTAGGGTTTGTTATTCTTATTCCTCATTTAATTTTTGCCACAATAAAGAGTTTGGCATTTTCCTCTTTCTGAAACCTTCAGCAACTGTAGCTGGTGCAGCTTTGCCCCTGCCAGAATGCTTTGGGTGGATTTCTACAAACGTCAAGAAATAGAGATCTTGATGCATGACAGCACATTGAAAGGAGTGTTGCAGGGAACAGAATTATTGCATCCTACTCACTCTGTTTCTCCCCCTTTTTCTCCCTCCCTTTTCTTTTTTTAATACATTCAATTTCTCCTCTCTTAAGTATCAAGTGTGCATTTATTCTTGAGATATATTGCATCTATGGCAGAACGAATATAATATTTTGATACAGTATTTCCATGGTGAACACACACAGTAGCTTGAGCATTAGCTTGGCAAAGGGACACATGGATATGTTCCCTCGGTTCTTTTCCCATAATAAATTTCCTAAGCGACCTTAGGAAAATTACCTGGACTCCCTTTGTCTCCTACATCCTTCTGTGAAACAAAATTATCAGTTTGGTCTACTAAGGCAACTCTAAAACCAAACACACTGATAAGAATATATCTGTGTTTTTTAGGTTTGTCTGATTGTTTGATTGTTTTTGTTGTTTTGGGTTTGTTTGGGTATTTTTGGTTAATTTTCATTCAATATATGTTAATTTGTTAAAAAGAACCTTAGAAATTGCTCTTCTGATCAAATGTATTTTTTATGACAGTTCATATAAAGTTGTATAGTGCTTAAATTAGAAAAGGCAATAACGATTATTGGGTTTTTATTTCATTGGTAATGTCCACTCCTCCGTAGCTCTATGTAAGTACTCTGTTAAGTCACGTGAAAGCCAGACCCCTGCTCCCTGGCAGTTCCCTTCTGAATTGGACAGATAACATGACAAATAATTACTTTCTAACAACAACTTTTTCTCCTGGGCATCTCTTTGTATTTTTCAGTATTGGCACCCATTAAGAAGTGAGGCATAGATGCTCTTTAAAGCCTGGATCACATAAAGCAGCTAAGACAGGTTTGGGAGGATCCTCTGCTCTTGAAAATTCTTGTGTCATTGTCACACACAGTACATGAAACATCCATCAACTTCACATCAGAAACAATATTCTCTTCCTTTGAAATGCTGGTCCTAAAAGTTTGCAGCATGTGTCCCAGAAGACTAATGATGAGTGTTGGTTTTTGATTGATAGAAACTATCTTTTTCCTCAAAATCATACATGACCAGCCAGAGAAGCACAAAAAATCCATCACTGCTTAGGCAGGAGGGGGGAGAAAACAGGGACACTCAGTACAGCAGGGGTGGTCATACTTTGCCCAAATAATTTGAGGACCGTATTGGTAAGTTGCCAAGAGCCGAAGGGCTGCATTGAATTTGCATTAAATGGAGCAGATGGCATCAGCTGCCCTCAACTTTAATGTTGAAATGTGGCCTACAGAGCAAATCTGTACAAAACTTTTCTAATTAAATCTGAAACAACATGCCTCATCTATTCCCCAGCAGCTCAGCCTTTCTGGTGGCATTTCTGCAATTCTGGTTCCAGCCCCAGCCAAGAGAGACAATGGCAGAACTACAGAGAAATGAAAAATAAGAACACACAAATGGTTTTATCACAAATGTTTTTTGAAGCACCAGATGAGAATGAGTGGACAAGAATTAATCGCCACCAATCTTAACAAGGTACTCTTTGTAATAAAAGTGTTCTTGTTGTATTTATTAAATGTGAACTTCTGAGCAAACCAGGCAGTGGTACCAAGGAAATCTGATCAAAGGTAGAAAAAGGGAAAGCCATATTTCAAAGGCAATCTAGTGTTCATTAAATAAACTTGGAGAAGCCAGATAAGGCTAACACTTTCAAATTTTCCTGCTTTACCATATATAAAATGAAATAATTTGGAATAGTCAATAAACCATGCTTTAGCTGTATTCATGCACTTCATTGACAGACTGTGTGAACATTTCCCACAAGAACTAAACAGATGACACCATAAATAATTCCATTACGCCAACAATTCCTGACAACAGCTGTTAATCCACTCTCTGCAATGGAACTCAATAGCAGGTAATGGTGTTTAGCAGTTGTGACACCAACCCACTTTTATTTTCTGGGAAAAATAACTTTTAAAATATTTAATTTTCCTATATATTTCATTGTCCAGTACCTTACCTAAAGGTATACTTTCTCCATCCTTACTTCCCGTGAGTAAGGACTTTATCAAAATTATGCAATCATTTTAAATGTTATTGGTTTTAAATATTATGATGCATATGTGAAACAATAATTTGCTTGAATTCTAACAGTCAGGACCAGATATCTGCATCTGGTGAGATTATGTGCAAACATATATTTTAAGAACAAAATGAGATAAAATGAATAACTAAGCCAAAATAAAATCTAAGTTCATTCAATGACTTTCTTCAGGAACATTTAAGCCAAATTTTCCCTTGGTAGAATTCCACCAACATCAGGATTAAATAAGGCCATTTTTTGTTTCCTCTGTGGAACAGACAGGGAGAATATGTGTCTTTTTTAGTTTATAAATAAGTGGTCAATAAGGTAATTGAGTGAGGAAAGAAGAAAAAAGGTTGTGAATAACTAAAATTGATTTTTACACATAGATCCCTGAAATAGCATTAACTATGTCAGAGCCACACTTTATTTCTGTCTTAAGTTACCTTGTCTACTACACAGTAATAGTCCATGAGCTGATTAAAGAAAAATACAAACAAGTAACCAAAATTCCAGACCAAATGCCAAAATATCTTCTGGGTGATGCAAAAGCAATTCAGGAATAAGAGAATGAGATAAAAGAGGAATGTACATTCAGTTTAAACCACTCTTTCCACTTCTGCCTTGCCTCAATGCAGGCAAATTCCATGTTAGAGATAGAATATGACCAAAGAAATGGAGCAAGAACTTTGCCAGACTGAGATCTATAAGAACTGGGCAGCACCTGTAAGGAGATTTTTCAGCGTTCTCATTTCAGACAGGGGTAGGTAGAAATTTCATGAGTTCTGGTACAATCAGTTTAGTACTGATTTAATAACCCAGGCAGGAATATTAGGAACATTGAAATAAGGAACTGGTAGAAAAAGGCCATCCGTAAAAAAACCTTGACATTTCATAGGGTGATACAATTTAGCAATGTTTTATTTTAGTATCAAAATGAATGTAATTGACATGGTGCTGCTTTTATAATAAGAATGATCTTTTAGGGGAGATCTGGCTTCTATTATGCATCACAACCCTTTTAGATAGTATGACAAAATGGCACAGTGGATTATTTTATGTAATTCTTTATTTAGAAGCTATTTGTTGAATTTCTACCTTTCTTATTGTCTGTTTTGGGGTGAAATTTACTATTTTGCTTTGAGTTTTCCTGGGGGAAGGAACACAAACTGAAGCTGAAAATCTTCAGAGTTCCAGGAATATGTCCTATAAGCTAAACAGTAATGGGTGAAATTCAAGCTTAAATCGCTGGGGAGTAATTTGTTGGCAGCAACATCTGGAAAGCAAATGTGCAAACAGTTTTCAGAACAAATGATAGATAGGGGGCTTTAAAGATATATTTATAGACACAAGGTTGGAGAAAGAAAGAAAACAATGCAGGCATAGGATAAGATCAGGTACCTGAAGAAGAGATTTAGCAGTGTGTGCGCAGTGAGTTGCAGTTAAACAAAATAATAATCTGAAGGAAAAATAACACTGATTTCAGATGTCTGATCATTGATTACAAGCACAGGAAAAAAATTGGCAAGAGAGAGAGAAATACTGCTTGCAAATTTTTTGACAGTTTTTCTTTAAAAAACAAACAAAAAAATCAGATGAGAAAAACAATTTTTTTGCAAAAGGAAACCTGGTTGAATGTAATGGAGGTTTCTGAAATACTTGTTCAAAAGATTTCATAATTTTCAGTGAAAAACATCAGTAATTGTTTTTACAAATAAGCTGGAATTTTAAAAATTTGCAAGTATTTTGTTTAAAAAATAAAGGTTACAAAGAACTCTGAGGTTCTCAAATGTATTAATCCTCTGTATTTGCCTATTAACAGGATAAAACATGTATCTATTAACAACCATGTTTAGGAGATTATGTCCATCATTTTCTGTTTCAGTGGGAAGAGGATTGGACTGAGTTCTTCCAGCATATATTCAAAATGTTTTAACATGCAGAAGTGTTCCCCACATTTACTCTACTCTGTGTCCTGCCTCCTGTTGTGTAGCCTTATATTCCTGAAAAAAACCCACAAAACCTAACAATATTATAATTTCTATTAATCTTGACAATGATTTTGAAGAGAGAAATGTCATAAAATGGGATTTCTTCTGGAATGATCTGTACCACACCATTAATATCTCCTTCCCTAACAGTACTGAAAATTAACTGGGCTGACACAACATTGGGGTTTTTTGGGAAATATGATCAGAAATCTTCATATTTCTGAAGAGATGAGTAATTTCAAAATCAATTTCTAAGTTTATGAACCACATTGAAGATTGTTCTTAATGTTTGAAAATCATGCCATCAGCTATCTGAGTTAAATCTTCTCAGGCCAGCTGGAATTAATGTAATAACATTTTGTGTCAAAAATATTCAATAATTTTCAGGCTAAAGCAGAAATTATTGGAAGCTGTGTGTCTCAGCATCTGACTGTGAGACTTAGAAGTGACAGGGATCAAGTCCTTTTCTTCCAATTTGTCTTTCTATCTATCTATCTATCTATCTATCTATCTATCTATCTATCTATCTGTCTATCTATCTGTCTATCTTCTATTATTACATAAACCACTGCAGTATTGGTCATATATCTCAGTTTACACTGTTGTATTTATTAACTGGCATTTACAGATCCAGATGAATTTCCTGGTACTGCAAAATCCTTCCCACTTAGGAGGTGTTGCTGTTTTATTTCTTTCTGTATTAGTATGAAACCCAGTAAACTCCATCATTTTATCAGAAGGAAAAGAAGAATGTGTTTTCAGTGCCACATATAGAAGGCAAAATACAGTGCAGTGCTGTAAAGGAAAATAAAGCATCTGCGAGAGAGATTTAACAGTCCAGGTATTATTGTTGGACAAAGATAGAGCAGGTCTCAAGTTGATTGGTGGTTTACATGCCATTGCTCCCCTGTTCTGTATCTTTTATTGCTGAGACAATTTTTCAATTATGTGCAGAAAACATTTAACTCGCTTCCTTTGTTTTATGAAAATAACCTTTTAGAATCTCTCTTTGCACTTGCAAACCCCTGACTTAGGAGTGAACTCTCAGATGCTGTGCATTTGCACAGTCCTTTGGCAACTAACAGCAATATGGAGGTCTTAATGGAATTTACCAGAGATCTTTGGAAACTTTTATCTCTGGGTAAATCCAGAGCACGATTGCATCTACAGAAGATTAACCAAAAACCTCTGTAAGCCCAGCCCTGTGTCCCAGATGCAGTTCTGCAGCACTGGGTAGGTTATTCCAGGAGGTCAAAGTTAGGATCTGGCATCCAAATCTGGTACTTGGCTGGCTTCTCTGAAGCACTCATAATACCAACAAAGCAAAATCTAGGGAGGTCACAGAGGGTTATGTCCTTAAATGCCAGTGAAAGTGAGGCCTTAATTCCTAGAAATTAACTTCAACCTCTGTATGTGTAGATTTGGATACCCAGCTGAATGTGAATACTGGGGCTTTCAGAGAGACTGAGTATGTAGGAGTGCAAATCACCAAGAAGGTTTGCTGCAACATTTAAATCTTGGGGTGTTTAAGTGTCTTACTTCTACTTTTTAAACACTTTGTCTTGAAATGATGTTTTCAGCATTTTAACTTCTAAAATAATTTTTGTCTCATCTTAAGCAAACAGTGAGATACCCTCTAAGTTCATTTGGTGGAGAGAAATCAACACCTTCACAAGATAATTCACTTATTTTAGAATGAGATATGTAACTCTGTGAATATGTTATATTCCCTCTGTTGTCTACAGAGGAAGCCCAGATTAATGATTAAATAAGAGTAAATATGCAGCTCTTATATGGATAAATTTAGCTGAGATGAAAGCTTCAACACATTCTTGCTAATTTTGGGTTATTTCTTCAACCTTAGTATAGAAACTCACAAAGCTCCAGCCTAAAAGGAACATTGCATATTTGATAGATAAAAAAAGTATTGTGTTTTTTAGTTTGGTTTGGTTTTATTCTCCTGTTCCTAAAGTCAGCATTTTGAAGCCAGATAAGGACTGAATTTCCAGTAGATTATTAGAGATTGTTAAATCTGAGCGTTTCTGTTATTGTGATAAATACTGAAAATACATTATATTTGATGTCCCTAAGTTAGGTGACCTAAGGATCACAAATTATTTGTCTCCCACAGGGTAAAATGTCTGGTTGCTGGTGGGAGGAGAACACAAACCCTAAGGTGCCAACATGTGGCAAAGGTTTTAAACAAACGCTGGTAAAATTTGTAGAACTGGTGTATGGGGTACCAATTCTGATGGACATCAGAATAACAGCCTAAAATAGATTAGACTAAAATAGAATAATAGAGTATTTTATTGTCCATTAGATAAGAATTAAGATATCTTTGACTTTGTGCATCACTGTAGATAGGAGGGTTATCTTGTATTCTGAAAATGGTGTGGAAAACCTTTGAGTAAGTAATCCTTCCTTTGAATTATTTTATTTATTTTATTTCAGATCTGAACAAAGACCTTTCCTTTCTTCCAGTTGCATTGTTTTTCTTGCCTAGTATTTTCTTATGTCACAAAAAAAAAGGGAAAAAAAAAATCTGCCTTTAAAAAAAAGTTTAAAAATTGCAGCTAAATTTCAGCAAAGCACAAGTCTAAGCAATCCCTTTTACCAGGGAAACAAAAGAAAATTCAGATACTACAGCCCACAGTCTCAAATAAAGCATCCAAAATTAAGACAGCTTTTTTTAAAGATTAACCCAATTCATTTTGGTTTATGAACTTGGAAGAAACAAAAGGGTCTGAAGTCAATTCTATTAACTTGATCAGAGCTACACCGGGACTGTGTCTCAAGATCATTATCTTACAAGACACGCATGTCAATCTCATTATGTAATCGAGTGTGTCTATCACTTGCCTGTATAAATATACTTAATAGATATAGTTTTGACCTTTTGAAGTAAAATTAATAAAAAAAAGATTGGTCTCAGTGTGCCAAGAGGCTTTTCTCAGTTCCATTAAAGAATGATTTTTTGTGTGTAAATAAATACATTTCACCACACAAAAGAAGAAAAACGTTGTCTGAAGAAATGACCTGAGCTTCCCTTCCTTCATGTTTTATCCATGAACCATTTTGTTTCAGAAAAAAATCTTATTCCAGAGGTTTATCTGGCTGTACTCATGTCTGTCCCCTCTTATTCCACTAGAATGTTAATGCTTTAAAGTTTCAACTGTACCTTAGAGACAGATATATTTGACACAGGGATTTTTGTTGTACTACAAGGACTGGCCCACGGAGTATGGAGCCTGGGGAATTTCCATCATTTGATTTATATGCACTTTTATAGATCATCCTCATATTATTTGAAAGTGATGGGCAATTCAGGATTCATCTATGCACGCTATGCCTTATGCAGTGACTTGAACAACTCCCTTGAGACAGAGTGTAAATAATATTCCTTACCCTTGCAGAAATAAATGGGATTTTGCTACTCTGGTCCCCAAATGTCAGGCGGGCAGGAAAGAGACAGTGAAAGAGATACAAAGATGTGGAAGAATATGAAACTGACTCCTTCCTTCATTTTATTATGCATTTACTGTGGCTGAGGTAAGAAAGGAAAATGAAGTCTTTAGAGCTAATATTGAAAGAGTGCATTCCAGTGTCATCTCTTTCCTAGGGCCATACTTTAATGCACTCTCAACTTATGTCTTTGGGAACCCATGGGAAAGGTACTGCAATGATGCTAATAACCAGCAATGAAAGACAAAAAAATTTTGCCCTGCTTACATTGGTAATTGCAGTGAAAAACCAAATAGGATTTAATAAGGATATTTTGCCCTGGTTAGCAAGTCAACAGACAAGCAATGACATCAAGAGCAGGTCTGTGGAGGATAAGGCATCATCTTGGCATCAGCACTGCTCTGTGCCCTTCTTACGCTGTCACACCTGTAGCTCTCTCAACTTTGCAGAAAGGTTAAAATGGATTTATTCAAGCCTAAGAGGAGAAGTAGTCCCACATTTTGAAAATAATGGTACTTGATTGTAATGTCCCTTCAGACTATGCACATTCCCAGCTGGTGCAGATTATTAATAAATGGTTTTTAAAAAAAAAAAAAAAAGAGAGAAAGCAGTTCAGAGATGAGAAATCTCTGTGCTGATGAAGCAGCACAAAGAAAAATAGAGGGTTACACCTTACCTCAGTCTATGGTTCTCAAAGGCTTTCCTCTGATGCATCCATGTCGCCACACAGTGGGATTCAAAATGAAGATCAAGGTCCCAGGAAGCTGGACTAGAACTTAACTCACTGAATCTGCAGAATTAGCTTTTCATTATTATAATAAATTTTTCATGCTATCTGCATATATAGTCGCTTACTACAAAACAAACAAACAAACAAACAAACCAAACAAACAAACACCCCAGAAAATAGTTTTGATACAAAGAAACTAAAAGTATTAGTGTCCATATTAGTTCTCTCCTGGACTCTCCAGCGGCTTCCACTCAGCCAATTCTTTTCTGAACTGGAGTGAAAGGAAGTGGAGTCCATCTCTCTGCACATCTCCATGCAAACACCACCCAGCCTTACACAGGTTTTGGTCTCACAACAAGGCACTGAGAACAGCAGATAAAGGAGAAAGCTGTCTTCTAACTGAGATAAACATCCTCAGCGCCACTCTAATCACAACAATTCTGCTAAAAGTCAAAAATATTGAGGAGTTCAGATTGTCACAGAGTGCTAAAAATGTTTAAGAATCAAATAGTTTATTTATATCTCATGTCAAGTTCTGCTTACTGACACCATGGAAAGTTTCCATGGTGAATTCCAAAATTCAAAAATTCCACCTTTCAACTTATAAAATTCAATGAGAAATTGAAATGTTCTTTCCCAGCTAACGAGTACCAGAATTTTCAAAGCACTTAGCATCCCTCTATAAATAAGAAAAAAATTAAAATAAAATATGGAAAATGAGCCCATAATAACAATAAAAAGAAAAAAAAAGCAAAAAATAATAAAAAAATATCCAACTAACAAACAAAGAAGAAACCCACAGGCAAACAAAACAGATCAAATCTATTAGTGTCTAGAAGGAGAACAGCTGTCTCTCAAAGCTCAGTCTTCCTATCTGACCACAATCAAATAAATAAGACAGCCAAACACCTCCAGGGCAGGGGCTCAGAGGAGTAGAGGAACATCTACAAGCCTGGAGCCGAAAAGCTGGCATTCTGCTAAGGATGTCAATCAGTCCTTGGTCATTCTCTTATGTGGGAAGAGAAAAAATACTCTGTTTCACACAGGTGAGCATTAGTACAAAATAAAATTGTGGCTGGAGGATTTTTTTTTTCTTTTTTTTTTCTT
>VYXD01012108.1:0-21617 GCA_013397195.1 Hylia prasina | reverse complement strand
GATTCAGAGTTCTCAGTTCTAGAATGACTACAGTTTAATATTTAGGGAATTAATGTCTGGATGCTGGTTTTCAGTAGTCTCCATATTTTCTTATCCCAATGATAAATCACTGCTTTAAACAACAGCCTTTTCTGCAAATACCCTGAATTTGGTATTGAGGGAAAGAACAAAGATTTGTGTATTAAACACGCAGGAGGACTGTGCCACACAGGCTCCAGGCTTTGCAGGAAGTCCTGGAGGAGAAGCTGTTTCCAGCCTGTAGTACAGCAGGAAAAGGTGTCCAGGAAAGGGAACACAGGGTGAGGAGATGCCGGGCAACACTGATGTTGCTCTGCTTGTCCATGGGGAATAAGGAGCTGAAACAGGAGACTGAGCACCACCACTTGCCATGAGTGCAACTCTCCCATTTTCTGCAGATTAGGCATGGTCAAATCTATGGTGACTTGACCACTTTTTGCTTCACCTTACCTCATCTGTCCCTGAAGTGTGCTGTGCCATGCAGGTCATTAGTTGGTTTGTTTCTGTTGTAATCCCCAGCTCCAAGCACAAGCACTTATTTTCTAGCCATTTATGGGTTTTATGCTAAAACATGAAAAAACTACAATCAGCTGTGCAGCTAATATTTTAACTGTAATTTCTGTTCCTCTGTCCTGATGTACCTCATGGAGTGTATTGTGAACTGTTTCAGGATCTCAGTCTTCTACATGATCTGATCACAATGTGGTTGGAGGACAACAGATCTGCTATCCAGTGTGCATGCCAAATGAAAGTGTGCATTACTTTGTGAAAGAGCAATAGCTGAAAACGAGGAAGTGGTTTGGATCCCTAACCTACCAAGAATGGGAACCTTGGTATTGACAATGTGAATCCATTAACAAGCTCTAAGTTACACCTCCAGTGGGATGTGTTAACAGAAAGCATCCTTTCTAAAACATGATATCCAAGGTTCTGCTAGAGCTGAGATCTGAAAAAACCCCTAGAATTTAGGTGTATCTGATAGTGTGATTAAGCTCCAAGCTAGAAGGAACAGTGTAATGAAGGGGGAAATAAAGAGGACAGGTTAGAAGGAAACTATTGTCAGAGGACATGGAAGGAAAGAGTGACCTTCTCACCTTATTTTTATGTTTGTTCAGCAATTGCCCAGCCTCGGAAATGAGAGGATAGAAGAACCCTGACAGCTGTAAATATCATAAAATCCCTAATGCAATTTTTCAAAGAACACCTGTAAAAGTCAAGAGAATATAAAAGTGAAGAATGAGTATAGTGGAACTCATTTCTGCTTGTTGAAGGACCTTCATTATCAGTGAGAGAGACATACAGAAGGTACACAACTCTCCACAGAGAAAGAGGCAAAGAGCTACCTGTACCAACAGACAAGCAGACACTCCCCAGCCATTATTTTGCACAAATGTCTCATTTAACATTTAAAAATTCTTCTTCCCTTCACAAAGGTTCAGAAACACCATCAAATGCAACTCATTCTGCCTTTGAAGGGGGCACAGCGGAGTCCAATACCACAACACACATAACTCTAAGGGCACAGTCTGGTCTCACCAGTGTGAAAAGCTCCTCACGCTTGATGCTATTAGCCACAGAAGATGCAGACAAGAAAGCTACATGCTGCCCAAAATCAGCTTTAACTCCCCGCAATTCTCTTCCTCCTCTTGTATTCTTTGCCAGAAAAGCAGCCATTTTGGCATAGCTAAAAACATATTGTAACTTGAGGTCTACATCCTCTTCTAAGCACATGGTTCAAGGATGTGAATTCCAGTGTAATTATGGTTTTCTTTTCAGAACTTGCTATCTCTTTAAACAATCTAGCTGAAGTAGCTTTTACCTCAGTTCATCCTCATCTTTACTTGCTGCTGCTGAACTTGTACAGAGCTGCCACATTTCAGATGGCAAAAGGAAAGAGTGAAAATTCCTGTCCAGTGCAGCAGAGAACTGTTCCTTTCCTTCGCATAAATATAAACACCATTCTTACCCATGCCCTGCAAAGTCTTTGTTAGTATTTGCAGCTTGATTTGACAGAGGAAATTTTGGACAATACTGAACTTTTTGACTGTAAAAATTAAAGAGAAGTTCTGCTTTTGCACTTCTAAAATTATCTCATTGTTCCATAAAAACAAATTTAATTTATAACCTGAATTTGTTTGTATCTGGTGTTATAAATAGCTCTCTTCACCAGGGCTGCATGATGCTTTCCCTGCTGTATGGTTAGTAGGTCTAATAAATTAAGAGCCATGCTCAGCATCAGAAAGGATATTGGTAGCAGAGGTGCAATTTTAATCTGGCTTTATCTGTGTCACATACTTTAACTGCGAGAAAGTCCTTCTTAGCTGTCTAACAAGCAGGATACATATGGTAATAAACCATGCCAGAATTTGCTGGAAGCATTTGAACAGGCTCTTCCTACAAACATTTGTCACATGGCTTTTCTTTGTTTTAGGGGTACGATCCCACATAGATCAAGGTGAAGGAGTGCGACACTTTAGAGAGGGACACACCACTATTGCCCAGGGAAAGATGCACTGTAATTCAGAAGACTTTAATTCTGCTCCTAGTTCTGCTGCTGAGCTGGGAAATTCACTTCAAATCAGACTGCTGATCCCAGCTTCCCATGGAAAGCTATTTAAGCTCCACTGATGGCAAGTATTATTGTCAGATCTATTTAAGATTGATATCATTACTTAAGCAAAATCTTTTTTCTCATCAAAGCGGTGGTAATGCCATTTCACAGCAAACTCTACTGACTTGCAGGTTATCACCCTTTCTGCTGCACCTTCTGCTGCACAGCCTGGGTGCCTTGGCCAGGTGATACAGCTCCTCACTGTTCTCGTGGGGCAGTGGGTGCTGACAGAAATGGTGCAGCATTTTCCTGGCCTGGGAGGTAAGCCCAGTATTCCTACCATTTTCTCTCATTTTCAGTGCTGCCAAAACTAATGATTTACACTGCTTACAGAATGTGGGTGTACCCTGGGGTTTTGCATCCACTGGACATTGTAGCACATCCAGGAAAAAGAGGTGCTTTTATCCATAATGAAAGAAGATGCAGCTCTGTGCTTCTAACAGAGAAACAGCAACCCATGACAAAAGGCACGTGGGGCCTTTGAAGCTTGAGAATATATGATTGTACTTCTCAGACCTTAGTTGGTCTCCCACAGGTGCCCAGACAAACTTAGAGAATATGAGCTAGACNAAAAAAAAAAAAATTGTATGAGAAGCACATTTTGAGAGCTCTGGGCAGTCTTCCTTTTGTGAAAGATATGCTGGAGTGTTTCCAGCTGCACCTATAAAGACAACTGTCCTCTCAGGTCATTCGGAGAATATGAATGTGTGCAGAGGTCAGGTCGCCAGCACTCACAGGCTGTAAGGAGATCCACAGGAACTAGTGAGAATTACTACACACAGATTTTGAATTTCTGAACCCTCATGTGCTAAATTTGTTTTCAGATTCTTCTTTAAAGCTCGCTTGTCCCATGACAAAACACTTGTCACATGTGCTCCTCAAATATGGCAGACCCTCTGAAAAACACAGATTTGCTGCTGCAGTCTGGGAGTCAGGTCCTTGGTGTTGGTCTGGAAAGAAATCATGACAAAATCCAGAAATGCCTCTGTACATTAATGTACATGAAACAGAGCATCTTAGGATGTGTAATTTGTATGAAGGATTCAAATCATTGTAGCAAAAGCATACCCTTATCAAAAAGAAATTATCTTTTTAGTAAGAATTTTTTGCACAGCCTCAGTTCCTACTGCCTGCCTTCAAAGGGATTGAGGCAGTAGGAGCTGACCATTTGCTGACATTTCCAGTCTTACGGTCTTTGGTGCTGCTCAGTATATATTACATCCTAATTTTTTTTCCTGTCTGTAGGACATTCTTTCACTTGATGGTGATCTTATTGGATGCATAGGCAAGGCAATACTGAAGATAACCTGATTTTGTACACTAAAGAATGGCCAGAAAATAACCAGCTAAACTGCATCTCTCTGTTCAGAGAAATTCTCCCTCCACCATGCCCCTCTCTGTAGAATTTTCCTCTTGCTAAAATATTTTCCCATCTAGACATGTGCAATTCCCATATGCAACTCCCAGTGCTGTCAAAATGTGCCAGGCACATCAGTGCTGCGCTGATCAGTCGGGAGAGCCAATTCCAAAGGTCAGGCTTCTTATTTCATACCTAACACTGCTGATGTGGCTGATCAGTTCAAGGATATGTACAGAAAAGAGACAGAGAAGAATGGTCTCCTGGGGAATTCAAGATCTGACTCGTAGCCAGAGAATTGTCCAGATAAGGTGAGTAAGTTTGTTAGCACTGGGATGTCATGTTGTGCTCATTTTGGGCTCAGGTAGAGGTAGTTTTTCTTCCCAGTGGCTGGTGTGGGACTATGCTTTGGTTTTGTGCCGGTTGATAACACAAAACAATGTTTTTGTTATTGCTGAGCAGGGCATGCACAGAGCCAAGGCCTTTGCTGCTTCTTGCACTGACAGGCTGGGGAGACGATGGGGGTACTTGGGAGGCTGTGAGGCGACACAGCCAGGATAGGTGACCCCAAGTGACTAAAGGGATGTTCCAGATCACATGACATCATGCTCAGTGGGGAAAAGAAGGAGGAAGGAAGCGTGTTTGGAGTTTGCCTTCTCAAGCTGCTGTTCCACATTATGGGGCCGTGCTCTGCTGGAGACAGCTGACACCCGTCTAACCATGGAAACTGTGCATTGATTCCTTGTTTTGCTTTGCTAACATGCACAACTTTTGCTTTACTTGTTAAAAAGCCTCTAACTGAATCCATGTGTTTTCTCAGTTTTACCCTTCTGGTTCTTTCCCTAGATCTTGTGCAGTTAGGTGAGGAGTTTCACAGATTCTGGGTTTTCCTCATTTTTAAATAACTCCAGATCCAAGAAGACCTCCCAAATTTAAAATTGGCCATTAGCACAAGCTTACTCTATTTTCAGAAAACCTTACTCTTCAACATATGTAAAGATAATTTCATTCCATTCCCAGAAAGAATGGATTCTGAAAGGCAGAATGTTTCATGTAGATGCTATATTTTAATTTTAAAAGTTGATCACTGCAAGAAATATATTTTCTGGTAGATTCTTGTCACAACATCAGTTCAGATGACATATTGTAGAAATCCATATACACGTCTTACCAACTGTACATGCAAGAAATGTATGCACACCAGGAATAAACATGAACACACGTGAACAAATATGCATTTGAAATATCTTCTTGGGCAGTAAAAAATTCAGTATTGTCCTAGTAAAAGAATATCTGATTCTGAAGCTCAAGGCCAGGAAAAAATAAGCTGTGCAATGAGTTTTTGTTGTTTTGACAGAAAACTTGGAAACCTTCAGCTTTCTTAGTTCAAGGTTAAGAAATATTCTAATACTGTGCATTGATAAAGTAGGTGAACTTGTTGCTACAGCACACCTAAATTATTATGCCTCACTGAGATGACAGTGTTACAAGGAATGAATTTGCTTCTCAGCATAAAACAATCTGTACAATCCAATTCTATTGTACTTTGTATCAGTTTTCCTTATAGACATTTTGCGAGTTTTGAATTCACACTTAAATTATTGAGTCTTCAGCTGTACATAATCTCTTTAAAAGCAAACAAATAAATACTAAACAAACCTAACATTCACAGTGTTCTCAGTCTCTGTAATTAAAAGCAAGACAAAATTAACAACAACAACAAAACTCCAAACCATTATTTTCTGTGATTAACTTGCATTTAAACTAAATTAAAAAAAAAAAATGCACCTGATCACTAGAAAAGTAGGGAAAAATATTTTGTCCACTTGACCTTAAATTTTTTTTTTTTTTTTTTTTACTTCAGTTGTGAAATTTTAACCGTACTTTCCCAAACTTTAATTCTCTTGCAAAGACATGCAGGCATTTTTTGATATCCACACTCTGGCTGCTTTACCTTCAGCCACTGAAGTCATAAAGTGGAGGGAAAAAAACAGTGAAAAAATCCCAAGCCCCAGACACTCAGTGACATTGAGACACAAGCTATACTACCAAGCCATATACCATATGACAAATGAAAGGTCTGGACAATACTGTACAGACAAGGTCAGACTGGGTTTATAGGGAAGAAGTAAATTACAAATGAGACTAAGTCCTTAGAGTCTCTGTAACTGTGGAGGATTTTCTGTTCCCTTGTCAGAGAGTTTAGCAGAGTTTTCTGCCTTTGCCTGTCTTATCACATTATTTGAAGCTGAATTATAGTCATGCTCTGAAAATCAGCTCTTAACTCCTGCAAATATTGGTCTAATGAAAGGCAGTTTCCTTTCTACTGTCCTCAGACAACCAGGTGCCTACCATCACTTTCCATGTAGCATAGTCACCTCCAGCACGTATGTCAAACGTGAGTACTCGGACACTGAATTTTGATTTATGTACCGTATCTCTGTTGCTACTCTCATTCAGTGGAAGTTACAGTGCTTTACTCAGGATTGGAACAACATTTAAACATCAGCACTTCAAATTAGTGTTTCTTGGTTTCTCCACACTTGCTTTCCTGGCACGGCTGATGTGAAGGCTTTTCCAGTACCCCCTCCTCTGACAATATTGGGTGCTTCATGACTGCTTTGTGTGACTGAGAAGCAGGAAGATCACACACAGATGCATGGAAAGGGACCTTGCATATTCAAGGATTTCCAATATACCTCCTAAACCAACCTAATAAAGTACTGCTTAGTCTTAAAAAAATAAAATAAAATAATAATAAAAAAATCATGGAATAGTTTACATCATAAAAAAAACTTTGCAGTCATCAAGTCCAAGTATAAACTTTACTCTGCCAGGTTCAACAATAAAACATGTCCCCAAGCAACACACCTACATATCTTTTAGCTACCTCCAGGGATATGACTCTATCATGGCAGGGCAGCCTGTTCCAGGGCTTGACAACCCCTTCAGTGAAGGAATTTTTCCTAATACATTATTTAAACCTTCCTCTGGTGCAACCTGAAGCCATTTCCTCTCATCCTACCTCTTGTTTCCTGGGAAAAGAATTTGACACTTACCTCACAACTTTCTTTCAGGTGTTTGTACAGAGCAAAAAGAGAGAAATATATCTGGTCTTTCAGACTATAAATGGCCCTGGAAGGGTCATGGGTTGCTGATGTCAGTACCTACCTGAAAAGAGCTCTGGTTTTCTGTTTCCTATCATGGAACGTGGTCAGGATTTGGAACAGGCTGCCCAGGGAAGTGTTGTAATCACCATCCCTGTATGTGTTTAAAAGGCTTGTGGATGTGTCACTTGGGGATATGGTTTAGTGGTGGACACGGTGTTGTTGGATTAACAGTTGGACTAGATTACCTTGCAAGTGTTTTGCAATCTAGTGGTTCCATGATTCATGCAGTAGGAAATCTCATACAAGTGAAGAAACTCAACGTAACTGGAACCAAAATCACAGATGGTAATATTTCATGTTAAAATTTGACATCCTGCACAAGATCTTATTCTATTTTTTGAATATAAGAAAAGCTATGGGTAATAAGGGGAAAATTGAGTTAGAAATTCAAAGTAGAAATACAATCTTTATATATCCCATATGGGCAGCAGTGTAGCCAGGCTGAGATCTCTAAAAATAGAAAGAAATTTAACAATTTAGCTATATACTCCACAGATAATATCTTGTCTGTGGTACAGATTGCATAAAACCTTGCACAAAACCTTGCACAACTCAGTCCCAGTGTTTGAAATTTCCTCCCATTTTGCCCAAAGTCTGAGATTATAGACTTAACCATGACATAACAATGGTACCTCAAATACCTGAAAGCAACTCATAGTAAAACAGAAACATCAATTAAAAAAAAAAAAAAAGGCAAAAAATCTGCCTACCCTATTTTCTCTTTTCACTTTGTAGCTCCTGACAATGCCTTTCTAGCTTAAATGAGCCAAATATTCTCCAAGTGGAATATCATCACACACACAGGAACACAACAGAGAGCTTCTTGTTAGAGATGCTGCAGCAAATACAATGGACTGATTTCATCACAGACAAATCTACTTTGCTGCCACATAAATTATTTTATGATTCCTTCTGCATACTTTGTTATTATCCCAATATTTGTTAGCAGCCCAATAACTTTTTCCATGCACACCTGTGTAGCTCAGGGACAAACAAGCGAAACATCTGATCAGAGCAAATTACATCAGGTCGGATGCCCATGACACCATGTCCACACTGACATCACAGTTTTAGTTCAAGCGATGTGAATGTATACTTTGTCATGTCCCGTGTTATGTGTGTAAATATCTTACAGAGGTCGTCACACCTGTGATGTTCTGTCCTGGTCTGTGCTTCTGTGCACTATCTTACTTGGTTGGTGTGCTTCATTAGGTATTGTCTCGCTGAGATGATGATGTGTTTTTTTAAATCAAGATTATTTGAGTTTCACGGGCACATGGAGAGAATCTTCAACTGTTTCCTTATTTGAATAGTTTGTTTGTGTTAAATCTAGCAAAATCAACTTACTACATTTGCTTTGGTTGTTACCAGAATGAATGGCAAAAGGAAAAGGCTAAGCTTAGGAACTTGGGTGGGAAGAAAGAAAAAGAAGGGAAGAAAAAAATAAAAAAGAGGAAAACCTCGGGAATACAGTAGTCCAGGTCTTTCTGGGTTTGATGCTGAATAACTGGGAAAATACAGAAATCAGCAGTGGAAAGAGAGCAGGGAGCTTTGAAGCAGGACTATGTTTGTGACCAGGTAACAAGCTTTTACTGTATGAATAAAAGGACATTGCCATAGGGGTTGAAAAGAACCTGGACTCATCAAATGTGTTAGTTTGACAGTTTTGAGAGCTTCCTTGTGCCAATCCTGTCAAACTGAAGCAGGAACAGAAGAATAGGCAAAGCCTGTGAGCTGCTAGTTAACACGCTCTCATTCCGAGTCCCACATGGCAATTTCAAATTGTCCCTCCTTAGATGTTTCACATCAGGGTTTTACTGCCTAAATTCTTTCCTTTCTGATCTCTGTGACCTACACATGTACCTCTTTCCTCTCGAGGCTGACATGATCACGGGCTGAAGCAAGTAAGAACTGTCCAGCTCTGAGCATGAAAATTATGTCTGTAGCTACTGCAGATTGAATGGTAAAATAATATAAGACAAGATAAAATAAGATTAAGTCAGACTAGTGACCAGCCAGAAATAATTAGTACAAAAAATGCAATGGGGAACCAGCCCACTTTGAATCAAAACAATTTTCCTGATAAGAAACACTAGCAAAATGATATTTTTAAACCACCTCATCCCATTTTTTTTTCCCTCAGTTGAGACAGTTATGGTCATGACTGGGAAAAAATAAGAAGTGCAGCTAATTTAAAGGAGTTTAATTGTGATTATTGCCGTTATACTCACTTGGGAACCAAGAGCTCTGAGTCCTCCCCTTATGTTTACTGTGTCACCTTTTTTTCCATTTTAAAGTCCTGTGTTTGAAAAAAGCTGAGATGGGAGTTTGAAAGATAGGAGATAAAGATGGGAAATCAAACTTAGGTGCTGGGACTATTTGTTAAGCCAAATCACCAGCTGCTGCTGATCCTTATGATTCCTGTCAAAACAACTATCCGTGGCTGCTTGCTGCGTTAGAGGCCATTCTCAGCTCCTGTGGTAACAGCTTGCATTGTGTAACTTAAGAAGAGCAGCTCAGCTTTTTGTTTCAGCCTATAAGAATTCACTTGCCTTAACTGTTTCCACTGAATCAGCCTCTCTTCATATGTGGGGAAAAGATATTTAGTCAGGCAGGCCATGCCAAATGAAGGGATACGCCATCAAAATATTTGTACCCCTGGCTAAGAACTGATATTTTTACATTCTAGTGTTTAAATTAAATGATAAATTAGAAGCAGATCCTTGACAGAGCCAATGCCAGTATGGCACTTGCACCAATATGATATTAACTGCTTTTACTGTGTTAATACAACTGGCATCTCACTCCGGACTTTTTGGAGTGGATGGTAATGGGGTAGCTAAGGGCTGTCTGGAAGGGTGACCCAGACATGTTGCTGGTATGCAAATATGACAGTAAGTCCATCATTTTAATCCATAAATAGTGGACAACCCGGGGCCTGTTTGGCTCTCCTGCACAGCGACAGGCTGCATGCCAGGATATCCCCTTTAGCAGGGACGTCTCAAGGTTATTCCTCAAGTCTGAGAGATTCCTTGCAGCAACAGATTCTTGGGAAGTGATTAATAGTACAATAAACTTTTAAATCTTAGCAAAGTGATGCAACGAATTGATTGTGCAGACATGCATCCTTTAGGCCTGAACCACTGACCCAGTCTGGGACTAGGAGTGGATCCACCTATTCACAGACTCCTGTCAGAGAAGGAGTTTAGAACACAAAGGGATCCTTCCTGAAGCTCGTGGCTCAGTGGGAGGGTCTCCCTGATAGTACTGTGTAATGCTGCTCTCTATGCAGTAAGCAAGTGTATCGTGCCATTTAATCTATTAAATCACTGTCACGTTTGCCACCCAACTTTCTTAATTCACTCGTTTATTTCAATAAAGTATGTTGCTTTTCTTCTAATGGGTGAAGTGCATCACTCCACCCATGACAGCATTCCACTTGGGGTCTCTGACCATGATGCTTCATGAACAACAAGAAAAGGTTATCACTTCTGACATGATTTCCCTCTGCAGTGATTTGCATTAAAATCCATTGATGTTAGGTATTGAATAACATGATAGAATGATTTGGCTTGGGACAGATAAGAAGTCCCTTGCTCTATTGCCATCTAGCTCCAACTGCCAAAGTCAGGGACACCTTCCACTGGACCAGGTTGTTCAGAGCCCTGTCTAGCCTGGCCTTGAACACTGCCAGGGGTGGGGCAGCCAGAGCTGCCCTTGGCTATCTGTGCCAAGGCCTCACCACCCTCACAGGGAAGAATTTTTTCTTCATCTCTAATTTAAAGCTAGACTCTTTCAATCTAAACCCACTTCCCATTGTCCTATCATTCCATACCCATATCAAGTTTCTCTCCAGCTCTCTTTTAACTTCCTTGGACTGGGAAGGACTCTGAGGTCTTCCTAAATCCTTCTTTTCTCTGGGCTGAACACCTCCAGCTCTCTCAGCCTTTCTCCAGAGCAGGGGTGTCCAAGTCCTCTGGGCATATCTGTGGATTCCTCTGGACTATTTTCAACCTACAAAGATGTATACCTATTTTCAAGGTACACATCTTTCTTATTGGGGTCCCCAGAGCTGGATGCATCATTGTGGGTGGGGTCTCACCAGGGACAATCCCCTCCCTTCGCCTCATGCCTTGTGAAGGCTGACCTGGAACAGAGACTAGACAGAGCTAAGAGAATAAAGTATATATCTATTGAAGGGCCTTTACGGGTACACCTTGGGCAGTACAAGAGCCTGGCCAGGGCTACACCCAAAATGGACCCAAAATGGTCACTAAATGGACAACTGGTCACAAGATCTCACACTTGTATAAGTTTTGGTCTATTTGCATATTGGGGTTGTCCAATCACAGCTTCATATGATGAAGTCCCATCCTTCATGTTTTTCTCTTCAGTCCACCATTGTTTTTTACATTTTTGGGCCTGAAACTTATAATGGTTGTCCTTGGTCTCCATCTGGAAAAGGATTTATTTTGTCTACCTACTCTGTGAAGAGAGCTTACTAGCATTTAATATGAGGCTCAGAACTAGGAAGCACAGAATCTGAAAAACATGGAAGCTAAAACTTAAGGCACCAGACCTGCTGGTGACACCTCTTTTGGCAGAGGCAGGACACACTTGGCTTTCTGGGATGCAAATCCTTCTCTTCATTTATTTCCCATTCCTCTCTCAGTAGTGCCCAGAAAGATAGTTTATAAATACCTGGATAAGGCTGAGAGCCAGGCCTTTTCCTTGACCCCTCATTATGTTACTGACCTATCAGGCTTCATTTGCTTTAGTTATAACCCAACCACAGAGCTTCACTAGTGCTCCTCATAGAGCTGCAATGAGTTAATGGGCATTTGTGGAGTTGTCTGGCATACATGGCTAAGAAACAAGGAACACTCTGAGGAACATGTGTAGGTGCATCACAAAAAAGTTATAAATTTGCATATGAATTTGAGGATTTAGCACATTTATTAAAGCACATTTATTATTTTTTTCTTTGTTGTTGTTGTTGCTTTTCCTGCGCCTGTGCATTTAATGAACAACTGAAGCTGACTTGACCAGACCTGAGTTATCTTCTGGAAGTCCTTGTCTGTATTTAATACAGGGAGAGACAAAATTTGTTATTAACTTCCTGGGCAACGGATGAATTTAGGTGGGATATAAACATGGAGATGGAAAAGGTATAATTCACTTGCATATCTAAAATTGGAATGTAAACCATTGATTTTCAAGGAGAGGTTGGAAAACAAGGATGCTTAACTGGCTGATTGACAAAGAAATTAGAGTACTCATTATATTTGCTGCAAAATTGAGTTGAATATTTGATGAAATATGTTTTTGAGAGAAGATAGGGAAAATATTTTCAAAAATGTTTGTGCATTCTTTATTTTATTTGAGAGCTATTCAGGACACTGTAATATTCCTATTAGTAACATGGGAAAAATGAAGATCATTTAAATGTAAAATAACTAGATAATAGTTTATCCATATAATTAGACGACAGTGAAATAATTACTTATAAACTCCTTAACAGGATTGCACCTGTCATTAAAAACCAGCACTGTCAAATATCATCACTTTTTGACAAAACTATTTCCTGACAGAGGGGAAAAATGATTAAAAACTTCAATCCACAAAGTGACTTTTATTTTAACAATAAATAACATACAAGTCACATTGCAAAATGAGACCCTTAATCATTTTCTGCCATGTTATTTGTCAAAATATAGACAGGAAAAAATGATCACTCATAAATAAAAGGTAACTTTCTTTTGCCATTTGCAGGGCCGGGGAGTAAATGCAGTGTTTGTTGAAGTTCTTAGAGAGGGAAAGAGAGGGAAATAAATGGCTGAAGTTTGGAAAGTAAAAACAACAACAACAATAACAACAACAAAAACTTTAATAAAGTTAGTCTGATCAACCAGATTGAGTAATCAAAAATTCATTCTTTATGAAACCTGTGGGGGCAAATAGCACTTTTATTGGAATATTAACACTGAAAGGTTTGAAAACATCAGAGAGGGATATTACTTTTCAAAGCTCTACTCTAATTGCTTATGATATATAATCTCAACCTAATTTAATGTTAATTGGATTTCCCAGTGTCACAGTCCAAATGACATTTTTTTGGTTTTAGCTGCTTTCAGCCACTGATGAAGTCACAGAAAATCTTTAATGCTTAACATTTGTTTCCAAAAGGCACAAATGTGTAGAATATAGTATTAGACAAATCAGAACCAAGAATTGGGATGCTTAATTTTTGTTTTGGAAATTTACATGTAAGATTTGCTTTTTTATGACAAATTTCAGTACTTCAGACAACATCCTGTACTGGGAGCATTTTCCAACTGATTTCTTCATGGTTTGCTTCTTGTGTCAACTGCAAGATTGACCTTTTGCATCTTTTTACATATAGCCTATCCTGTCAAAGCAGAAAGCAATTGACAGTAAAACAATTTTTATTTAGTTCATGGGCAAAGGATTACAATTTCCTTGTAGCAAGAAACCAGCATCAGTCAATGATGTCGAGAAATTTCCAGTAAATTATCACAATTCTACTCCCAATTTACAAGTTTAATGTCCCCAAAATTTTTTATGGCTATGATCATTATTTGAAGGTTGAAAGACTTCAGCTGACAGACTTTGTGGTAGTGATGGTCTGAATAGGAAAAACAGACAAAAAACAACACCTAAACACAATGAGAGAGAGAGAAAGTGAGAAAGAAAGAAAGAAAGTGAGAAAGTGAGAAAGAAAGAGAGAGAGAGAGAAAGAGAGAGAGAGAGAGAGAAAGAGAGAAAGAGAGAGAGAAAGAGAGAGAGAAAAAGAAAGAAAGAAAGAAAGAAAGAAAGAAAGAAAGAAAGAAAGAAAGAAAGAAAGAAAGAAAGAAAGAAAGAAAGAAAGAAAGAAAGAAAGAAAGAAAGAAAGAAAGAAAGAAAGAAAGAGAAAGAAAGAAAGAAAGAAAGAAAAAGAAAAAGAAAAAGATGCCTGTTTAAGAGTTACTTTGATTACAGAAAATTGCACATGGACTTTACTTAGAAAGAAAAAGTGAGATAGGAGGGGAGGACAGATGGTAGGGAGGGAGAAAGGCAAACATGGAAATTTATAGATTCATTAATTAAGCAGGGTAGAGTACCATGTAAATAAATATAAATATAACTGACAATATGAGTTATGTTTTTTTCCTTCTTGAAGAAAGATATAAATATAAATAGTACTCACTGAACACTCATGAAGCAGTCAATTAGCTTTATGTCCATTTTACAGCTAGCAAGTTTCAGTTTATATAAGAGCAAAATACTTGAACTTATACTTGAAAAGTATATAAATCCATGTTCCTATGCTCTGGATACATTTTTAAAGATATCAGTTTTAGTTCAAACTGTCTGAATATGAATTTTACCATTGGTTAGAATGACAACAAGATTTCATGCAGTGTCATAACAGCACTGTAGGATAGCCTTTAGTTTTTTTGTGGAATAAGGTGAGAGTTAAGAAAGGAGCCAAAATCAACACAGAAAACATCTCAGATACAGAGCTGGTGATGCAATGCCAGTGTACTGAAGTTATATTTTTTCAGTTGTTTCAATCCAAAGTAGCTGTTTCACAATCGATAACACATTGAACAAGCAGTGAAGTGCCTGAAGCAGAGAAGAGTAAAGACAGCTATTGGTAAATCCACAGTGATGAAGTTGACAAGCTTTCTGTCATAGATTTCTGCTGGGCCAGAAGATGATTATGCATTTTATAATATATATTTAAACAGTATTGTTGGTTTCAGGAACACCCAGCTGTGTTTATATATTCTTTATCAGTACTTGAAGAAATTTCTGAGTGTAGGGTGGATGAAAGAAGAGGTTTGGGTTCAAGTCCTTCAGCTGGCATGGAATTCAGGAAGTGTCTTTTGCCATAGATTAACTACGTAAGGAGCAGCAGAGTCCACAGTTCACAGAGTAGGTCTGTGAAAGAATAACTTGTATTAATATCTGTGCTCAGATCTGTGTAAGGGAGACCTCTTAATCCCAACCTTCAGAAAGGAAGAAAAGACTCAAATAAAGGAGAGAAAATCTTTCTTCCATATCAGAGTTTACTGAAGATCCAAGGTGTTTCCAATTTAATTTAGTGAATTTGTGCATTTTGAAAAAAATACTTAAAAGAAGGAGATCCTATTTTTAACCCTAGATGAAGCAACAGGACTAGGATAGCTCCTTCCATTTCTGCTACTACCACATTCTATGAATCTTGAAGAGTTGAGGAGTAAATGTTTCCCCAAGGGGAGTTTCACCTGGGCAGGTTAATTACACTACCCGCTATGTGCCTATGATACTCATCTCTTTTTGAAATGACTTTCTCCCCTGGGTGGCCTTCAGGTCTTTGACACTTAGATTTGGATGTGGAATCCATAAAGACTAATGAGTCATTCGGGCTGGAACTCAAGTCTCTTATTCTTCTTGAATAGCTCTTGGGCATTTTGTTTTCATTGCAGGTGAATTTAAGCAACAAGCATGTTTTTATTTGCCTACCAAGGAAAATGCATCTGCTAAATATGCGTGTATCTTTTTTAAGTGTGCCAATTTATATGTAAAATAGGTTTAGCACTTGTGCCTGTGGGCAGCTGCCAGTGCAACTCTGAGCATCTCAGATCCAGACAGTAAGACCCCAGATTCTTGCCCCTTCTTCATTCTCACTTTCTGTATTTCCCCCTCTCTTCAGAACTGATTAGGGTAAATAATGTTTCCAGTTTTACCCAGCAATATTTAAAACTCTTCCCATGCGGATGGTTTTATAGAGGTCTGAATAGAAATGAGTTGCGGCATCTCAGAACAGCCATAGTCATCCATAAAGAGCAGTGGAAGATAACCAAGATTTTGCATAATGAAGCTTACTTGACATTCTTAAGGAAAAGGAGACAAGCGTTGTCTTGGTATTGAGACATTCCCTCTATTAATGTGATAAAGATTGGTCCCTTTGGGTCAAGGTAGTGGAACATTAAGGGGGAAAGAGTAAAACCTACCTTCTGCCCATCTAAATTTAACTTGTCCTACAAATGATAAGAACATTTCATTCTTCTGTGTTCTCACTTTTCTTTCTTCTTGGACACTGAATTTATCATTTAAATGTTAAAAAGAGAAACCAGATGTTATAGTTATTAACTTTTGGAATCAACTATAATCTTCCTATTAAATCCTTCCATCCAGGTACAGGCAATTATTTGCTTGATCTGAAGGTGCAGAAAATGTAGACACACAGGGTTTCAGAAGTCCAGTTTAATAAGACAGGTGGGTAACTAATAATGTGGAAAATTACCTGCAGATTGAGGATATTGGGAATGACTAATGGCCAAAACTAAGCGAGTAAATTAGTTGCAAAATGATACCATTTGCAGTAGTTGTGTGAGTAGGGGACTGGATGGCACAGTGGCATGTGGCAGTGATCTGTGCTTGAATGTGGCCCAAATTCAGGAAAACATGCCATCAACTTATGGCTTTTTCCTTTTATTTTCTTCTTTTTATTATATTATGGTTTTAATTATTTTTATTTTTTCCATGTGCTCTACGCAATTTATGTAAGGTTTAACAGCACAGTCAAAGGAGCCCATTTTGCTTTGCAAAGAAGTTTAACATCAAAATTGTCATCAAGGTCAAATGCATTGAAACTGCGACATGAGTTTGTTTTACAAGCCAGAGTTCAGATAAGCAAAACATTTGGTTCATTGGGGAAGATTCTGAAATGAAGAGAGGGAGGATTTCAAAGAGGATTTTTTCCCCCTAATTTAAGATGTTCCATAAGTTTCTAATTCCAAAAGGTACTCAGATGTTGTTTTCAAAGGAAGCACTTATGCATTCAGAATTAGCAACATGCTTAAGTATTTGGGGGTTTAATTAGTTACCCCAAAATATGTGATTTGACAGTTTGTTCATGGGCAAAGTTTTACCAAAGAATTTCAGACCAGGTTATCTTCTCCAAAAATCTAAGTACTTTTAAGTGAGAGAGTGAGTAATCCACATAAGATCCCAAAGGAAGGCAGTCCAAAAGTGAGAACTGAATTTGAATGTCTGTTTATCTGATCTTAGATTTGCCCACCCACCTCAGGTACAGATTATACCTTGTTTTCGATTGGCCATTAACATGATGAATGATTTTATTTTACCAGTTGTGACAGTACTTATTCTCAGAGAGTGTTTTTAACCATCATATAGTGAACTAATAACGATTATTAGCTTTTTTCCAGTTTGATGAACCCATGTTGTCTTTATTGACAGCCAGGTGTACACAGAATATCCAGAAAACTACATGGAATTGAATGCACTGAAACACGTTTCCAAATTTTTTAAATTCACAAAAATTTTTTTTTAGTACTTTTGCAAGTGGAACCAGGCTGAGTTTTATAATTTTGTTGTTGTTGTTGTTGTTGCTGTTGTTGTTGTTGCTGCTGTTGTTGTTGTTGCTGTTGTTTTTGATTTTTTTTTTTTTAATATGCTATTGCAAAAACCCCAGTTCTTTTAAAGCAGAAGAGTGGAAAAGACAGCACTCTGAAATGTGTATGCATCTTCTAGAAAAGCCTACCCCTAGAATTTGGCTATAACAAGCAGCACACACACACAAACATTAAATTACACACATACAATCTTGTGCAGACATCTATGTCACAAAACAGCAAGGTAGATGTTACTCCATGCAACAACTTTCTAGAAAAATATTTTTTTATAAATAAAGTTAAGTTAAAAAATACAGCTGCTTATCACTGTTTAGGAAACAACATTCCAGTATTAACACTGAAATAAAAACAATAAAAACAATAATTTCAGTTATGTCATCCACCAGCTGAAGATGTGCTCCCGGTATTTCTCTCTTTCTACTGCCAAAATTACTTCCCCCCTGCCCCTGTTTACCCCCTGTGCTCCTCATGTGGATTCTCCCTAAGGAGCTACTATAAATTAGAGTAGTTCCACTTCTTAAACTAAATATTAATAGTTAATATTTAACTACAGCTTACATGATTTCTTCAGGGCCTAAACTGTGTTCTGTGAAGCCTTGCTGTTAGATTTGAGAGACTGAGATTATTTCTCAGGAACTCTCACAGTAAGGGCCACATACAATAGCACTAAAATACAATTCCCAGGGACTAAACTTCTTCTTACCTGTCTTTGGATGTCGATTGTCTCTGTGTTTTTCTCTCTCTCTAATCCTCTGCATTTCTTTTTATTGCAAAATGTCAGTATGACTGACTCCTTCCTTGCTTGTAAGACCATTTCCCAGACAACATTTTTGTGTATATACAGATGCTGTAGGAAAAGTAGAGAATTTGATTTCATAACTAGTGATAAGGGAAGCAAAATGCTATTGTTTTTCTGTTTTTCAGGACCCCAAAAGTCGATTTAAGTGTTTTGAATAAGTGGTGAACCACATGTACAAAGACCAAGACCAAAGTTTTAAAAGCTCACAGAAAGATTTATTAATTACATTGAGGTCTGACCTTCTGGTGAATAACACCTATAAAAACCAGAAACATAACTCTACTGTACCTATAAAAATATGGCCTTCATGTTTAGAACCTGTAAATATACTGGGTTCACAAAATATTGGCACAAAATTAGTCAGATTTCCAAGGAAAGGACTTCCACTGAAGTAAATTATAATTGATCTACAGAGGAACAGAACAATAATTTACACTGGTACAGTCTAATCAGTTGTATGTGGTAACACAGGTCACATCTGCCTATTCATTTTCCTTGAACAAATTAAAAAAAAAATAAAATGTTATTTTAGCTGTTAATACAAGGGGACCAGCTTACCTTCCACTGCCCAACACAGATAACCCGACCAAGACTGTTAAAACTGGGAAGAAATTAATATGGGATCAGAGGTACTTAAATATTTGGGATTCACAGCAGTCAAAATTGGGCTAGCAGTCTAGTGAGCTGCTTGATAGTTGATAAAAATCTTGCTGTAATTCTTGCTGTAATTTCACAGAAGATTTGTAAATACTGTGGGTTTGGTTGTCTTGGTTGTATGGATTTCCACCCTGCACTTGTTTGGATGCAAACCATGCACATGTAACCAGGTAGGAAATATTAACTGCAACCCGTGAAATGATCACCATCCAGTTTCCATCTGAGTGTTCCTGAGGCTATAGTTACCCTGCTGTGGATTGACTTCATTCTTTAGGACAGTGCCACAGCTATGGGGTAGAGACAAAACATAAACGGCCCTTCTCAACTTCAAGGACATAAAACAAGGACTGAGGCATTTGTATTATGTACATTTTATGGAAGTCATTGCTTCTATCCCCTCACCTCCCATAACCTTTCTTGACATCAGCAAAAAATTAGTAGTTTTGGTCTTCAGTGTCATGCCTCTTGGTTACCTCTAATTGAAATGGAGGTGTTCTGAGCAGCAAAATCAGTTACACATCTATTCAAGTGTCCCTTTTGTATAATTTATCATGGGATTCAGAGCTTCTGAGCTTGGATCATTTAGCTCTCAGAAGTCTTTAATACCTGATCATGATTTCTGGTGGGACAGTACTTGGTATAGTTGGTAGAATATGAAGATAACTGAAAATTTATTTACTGTATCAAATGCTGATGTTGCCAGAAGAGTGGTTTGAGATGAGGATTACTTTTCACAGCAAATTAATTGTAAGGAACCACTTAATTTGAAGGAACCATAGACAAGAAAGAAATAAGGAAAAAAAAAAGTAAGACCCTGTAGATATTGAATAAAAAGAAGCTTGAGCTTTTCTGTTTAAATTACTTCTTTCATCACGAACAAGGAAAATGATGCTTTAATAAGAAATAAAGTTATTAAAGTTTTTTTATCAGGATAGACAATGATACAGGGAAATTTACCTTCATGAGAGCTTACCCTTCTCTTCTGGCAATTACCATTTACACTTCCTTTGGAAACATCACATAGCTACAGGTTAGTCATCCTCACTCTATGGTCAGTGCAAATACTCTTTAAAGCTAGTAGAAATAGTCATGGTAGAGTTTTGCCTTTTTTAGCCAGATTTCTCTTTGAAGTGTGTATCTTTCCAACTTCTGTGCCATTATTCCTCAGTGTTTTTTTAGTTATTCGTATCAGTGACAGATTTTCCTGAGGACTGGAAAATCCAAGGTGAATATTTCTCTTAGTCTCTGTGTAAAGAAGCTTGGCATAATACCACTTTGGTCATGAATTCTCTGTGTGGATTTGATCAGGTAACTTAGATACCTTCCTTGCTGGCCATGTGGTGGTTTCTGTAGGCTCTGGGCATACCTGAATATCTTAAAGGATCTGGGCCTTTAGGCTTTACTGACTCAGAGAAATTGGGTTATTTATTCCTTCTCATGCCATCAAAGGCACAGTAGTATATTTAAAAATATACAGTAGTTTTCAGATAAGTATATATGACTGTGATAAAAGAAGCCCCAGATCTGAAAATGAAAGTAGCAGATATAATGTTTGGTTGTTTTTCTTCTTCTCAGCATTGCCTGTGAGTTGCAAAGTAATGGCTATGCCACTGTTTAACAGAGCACAGAATAATTCAATAAACTGAAGAAATATTTGTGTTCATCTGCATAAAAAAAATATTAGAGTTGTTCTTACTTTTTGGACTGGAAGAAATGTTGATACCCCAAGCATGTGAAACTATAGCAGTAACTCCACTTCTGCTGAACTCTCATGTTCAGAATTACTCCAATCTGAACATTTCATCCAGATTATGTCACTCAGAGGCACATGAAATGAACACTCACATATGAAATGAACAAATGGACAAAAAATTGAGAAGTGTTTGCTCTTGCAAATTGGAATCATAGAATGGTTTGGTTTGGAAGAGACCTTCAAAGACACTCTTAGTCCAACCCCACTGCCATGGATAGGGGCATCTTTCACTAGATCAGGTTGTTCAAAGCCCCACCCATCCTAACCATGAAGCTGTCCAGTGACAAGCCATCCATGATTTCCATGTTCTAATGCTTCACTATCATCATCATCTTCCTTGCACACAATTTAAATCTACCCTCTTTCAGTTTAAAATCATTTCCCATAGTCCTGTCTCTATAAGAATAGATAAAAAAAATTGCTGTCTAACTTTCTTATAAGTCCCTTGTAGGCATTAGACTCCCCATGGCCTCCACCAGGCTGAAGAACACCAACTCCCACAGACTGTCTCCAGAGCCGAGGTGCTCCAGCCATCTCAGTATCTTTGTGGCATCCTCTGGACACATTCCATTAGGTCCACATCTTTCTTGTGCTGGGGATCCCAAAGTTGTGCCCAGCACTCCAGCTGGGGTCTCCTAAGAGGGCAGGAGAGAGGGACAATGGCCTCCCTTGGCCATGGAATGACCAACTTTCCAGGCTGTAAGTGTACAGTGCCAGCTCATGACCATGTTCACTAACTAACCTAAAAGCATTTTGGGCTGGTTTATTTGCCAACATGCTCCCTGTATACCAATAAACATACATTAAAAAAAAATTAAATTAAAATAA